>JAQGAU010001154.1:0-21085 GCA_034698045.1 Paramacrobiotus richtersi | reverse complement strand
TGAGGCAAAAGGGTGTGTGCATAGCCAAAGGGTGTGAAAGGGTGTGTGCATAGCCAATGGGTGTGAAAGGGTGTGTGTGCCTTCACCATTACTTAAACACTTTGTGTACAGAAATGCACTTACACTGTTAACTGCGTCACCGCGCAAAGTCGGCATACGCTCCAGGATGTTATTCTCAGAGAACACAGCCATACAGGAAGTACCGTACATTGTAACAAGACTACAATGATAGCGTGACATTCTTTATGACAATTACCAATGAGGAACGCATTGTCGGTACAGTCAGCAGCAATCTTCTTTTAGACTGCCGAACACGCCAGCGGTGTAAGAGCGTGCGAAGGGACAATGTGGCCCTTTTGTCCGAGATAATAAATATGCTGGGTAAACAACAACAGCTTCCTCAATTAGCGAAAGAGCACCACACCATGACATGCTCATGCTTATCATTATAGTGTCATATGGCACAACATTACGTGTTACGCAATGGCGCTGAAGTGTGATCAAGTATCTATAAGATGCCTGCGGGTGTGCTAATTCGAGGATTTTCTACTAAAGGTTCTTTGGTGTTTTGTGGAATATCCGGAAGCCGAGCCTGCTGGATTCGATCCGGAAATGCCGACCTTCGTGACGCTTTTGGAAAAGAGGGATAAAAGCTTTCGTCTGTATTCTTGCGACATGATCAGGAAAATAAACTGCAAGACGCACAGTGCAATTCAATTAAAAAGCTGAATGGGCAGTAAATAGTTAAAAAAACTAACAGAAGTGCGCTTGGCAACTTACCGGAGATCCCGCAAAGCCCATGATATAGACTGTCCTCATCCACAGCCCCAAAGGAGGATCTCTTCCATACAGATAGGGAAATGACGAGACGATCAAAGTATGTGGCAGATAACACACGAGATACCACAACACCGATACAAACAGCATCCGAGCTTTGTTCAAGCGGTTGACCTTTCGTTTCGCTGCCCCTTTCGCTTGGGCAAGTGTTGCACCGCCTTCAACCTTGCCCTGCCGAGAACTGACCAACCACGAGCCCATCATAATGGCCAGATAAGTCACCATAGTTCCCGCTAATGGGATAATTGTGCAAATGTAATTAACGGCTTTCCACGCCCAATCTCCGGATTTAGATGGCTGAACAGTACAGCTGTTCCAGGGTTTCGTGTTGGCCGTTGATTTGCCTCCAACTTGAAAGAGGATTAGGAGATTCATGGTGAGTGGTAGGATCCAAGTGCTAACGATGATAAGAACGGTATACTTCGGCGATGTAAATTTTTGGTAGAAATGCGGCATGAAAATCCCAATAAAACGGTTAATAGCTAACGAAAACGTTGACCATTGCTCCACACCAACCATCAGCATGTAGAAGAACTGAATAAAGTCGCAAGATAGGTAGCCTAGCGTGAAGTTTGGCAGATAAAAGATGAAGCACAAGGTTGGAAACGTGATTCCGCATATAGCTAATTCGGACACCAGAAGATGGATGATTTGGATTGTCGATGAGGAAAGCTTCAGTTGACCTTTCGGGATGACATAGATCAGCAGAGTGAGAAGGACAACGGCTGGAATGAAGATAATGCAATTCACGGAGAACCACGCTGTTAAGACAGGTTCGTACAGTTGACGTAAAGTCAAATTGGCAGATGCCGATAAATTAGCCATTTCAAATACTTCTTTCGGTACGAAATTGTGCCTCTAAGGGCTTCGATGTCGTTTTTATATGCAGCAACTACCGGCTCCGTCTAATTACGTCCTATTGCTATAGTAGTCTCCTTTATTTCAAATATCCAGGATCCCGTGGTGCATGTCTGTAGACTATGGAGCACGGAAGTAAATCATGATGCACGATTCTTTGTTTGGGTTTCCGGACTGTTCTAGGGTTATTCATTCGAGAATAAAGCCCACCAACGCGTCCACCGCGACGTTCCCTCCATAGCACTGCATATGGGCGATATTTGTGAATGAGTCCGGTGCACAATTAAGCTGCAGTAAATGAAGGGAGCTTTCAAACTATACCGTAATAGAGTTCTCACAGATGATTTATAGCAGGTTTTTGTTGCAAGTGTTGAGTTTCAATTCAAGAAGGAATTTACAAACCTATGTATGTTGGTTTTGAAGAGGAGGTGTCGGAGAAATATACTGCCAAGGTACTCCGGCCGCTCCTCTTGCATTGACATCAATTCAACAATTAGGGGATATATGATCGTCGCATGCATATGCGGGCGTATGAATCTGTAGTTCAGTCCGTCCGGCTCATCCAAAAGAACGGTCATTTCAGCATTTATCTAGGCTATTAATTTTGACGCATATGGTAAAGTATGCTAACTAATTACAAAGATAAACCCAAACTCATTAGCAAACGGAATTTATACCCTGTCAGGAACCCTGGAACAGTAGTCTTGACCTTTGATAAGAAGAAAGCTCTTCAGTATTACAGGAAACCAGCAAAAGAAGGAATTAACAGTGTAACGTAAAGCTACGCAAAACACCGTCAGGTTGCGAAACCTACTCTTCATGATCCGATTGCCATCTGATCGGCAAAACCATCAATGTGCCATCAATGACCATCAATGTGCCGACCTATATGGAACAGCTGATCCCGTTCAAACATACGAACACACGGTACGAAATCCGCCGGAAGCAGCGGATCGATGTCACTGCGAAACGGAGCATTGGAAAGACAACCCGATGAGAACAAAAGATCTGTTTACCAACATCATGAAATGTTCGGAAAATGTTTTGGAGTGTGGCACGGTTAGAACATTCTTGTCTCGTGTCAAATCTAATAATCTTCTTTCTGGTTAAACCTCTGTTTCTTTCTGTTTTGCGTTTTCTTTAACGACCAGACTGCGAGTGCCACGGGTTTGTCTGCTCTTGAATAAACTAAACTAAACTAAACTAAAAGAAAAACCGTACTGCGAGAAAAGGGTCCCTGGGTGCGGGAAGAAGGTTCGCCAAGAAGCGACACGTACAGCGAGTTATCCTTTAGTATGTTTAAATTACAATTGTTTCCCCTAGATAGGGATAAACAGTCAGCAGAAATCGTGGTTCTGGAGCTCGGGTAGTCTCGCAGTGACACCTTGGAACGCTCACAACAACAGATTTAGGTAATTGTGTTAGTTTATGCCAAGATGAGAAGGATTTCCACTGGGACAGGCAACTGCATGTAATTCTACGTTTAGCCGTACATGACACGTAAACCCCGATGCGCACTGCACGAGCTTGTATAGCAGCTAGCCACTGCTGTTGCAGAACATTCGTTTTACCGTACTTCGGTATTCGGAGGACATGGTCAGAAAAATCACCTGCAAATCATAACAGAATGAATGTTGCGCTGAGCCACCTAAGTAACTAAAGTAAGTATATATTAGCTATCCTCTTAGGATACGGAAACCTACTGTACTTAATGGATCCCTATCATACGAATCATACGAACATACTAATTCAATCACACGATTCATACGAATTTCTGCGTCTGCAAGCTCTGTTAAGCTTTCAAGTTAGTCTGCAGGAAATAAGTTAATTTAGTGATCCGAAGAGGCAAAACCTTGCAACGTCCAGTTACGAACATACCGGTGAACCGGCAAATCCCATAGCGTAGATTGTCCGCGTCCACAGCGCCAGCGGTGGATACTCAGTGTACAAAAAACGGAAAGAGGATACAATGACGGTATGTGGTAGATAGCAAATCAGATACCACACCGTCGATATAAACAGCATCGTAGCCAATTTAACCCTCCGAGTGTGGCGCTTATTTTTCCTTAAAGTAGGCGACAATGATTCACTAGCTGTGATCCTCCCTACCGTCACTTTATTTTTCCATAATAAAATCCACGTTAATAGATAGAAAAGGAATGCTCCACCAAGAGGCACGACAGTGCACGCATAAAGCACAGCAGCATTTCCCCAATGACCCGTATCGGCCGGTACGACAGCGCAGCCATTCCACGGAACTGTAACCGAAGCCGATTTGCCTCCAAAGTCGAGAGCAATGAACAGTGTAAAAACCAATGGAACTATCCAGCAAGCGACAATAGTAACGGCAGCTGTTTTGAATGTGCTCATGTATCGATACACGTGTGGCAGATGTATACCGCAAAGACGGCTGACGGCTAAGAAGAACATTGACCACTGTTCTGCTCCAACAACGAGCATGTAGAAGAACTGAAAGACTGTGCAGTAGTGTTCTGTAAAGACAAAGTCTGTCGTAACGATCATGTGGATAAGAAGGGGGAACAGAATGCTGCAGAAAGTCAGTTCCAGCACGAACTGGTGAAGCAGTTGGAGGGTTGACGGGGAAGGCGGTCGGCTTCTTCGGACGGCGGCGAAGATTAGCATGAGCAAGAGTGCGATGGAAATACCAAGTAAAGTGGCGCTTGTTGCCAGCCAGAGCCTTAACCACTGGTCTCGGGTTGTTTGTGTATAATTAGCGTTTTGAGTGGTATTAGACAATGCCATAGTACTGTTGTTCTTGAGGGATTCTCTCGTTAAACTACAGGAAGAATATCATCCAAACTGCTCGTATGCGTACACGAAACTAGCAATAATATAATGGAAGCATACGGTATACCGGTAGACGATGCAGCACACGTGCGCGAATTTATAGAATCCTGGTTATTTGCCGTGTTTGCAGTATCTGTCCTGAATCCCGAAGGCATCCCGTTATGGAGAACTACGAATTAACTGACGGTAACAAATATAAAATAATTACATGTACTGAGTAAGCTTTACTGTCTTATTCCATCGGAGACAAGCTAATCATGCATGGCCGGCGGAAATTTCCGGAGATATTGTGTTCAGATTTCCGAAATTAGCACGTGTCGTGTCTGCTATGAATCTGTGATAAGTTTCTTGACGAAATAGGTAAACAGGTTGTTAAATACGATCATATCCGTGACAACATACGCATCGACAAACGTTTTCAGCATGACTATCTGTTATCGGTTTGCGAAAGTGGCTAGATGTTGTAAACTACGGAAATTTGACGCCTGCATGCTTTGGGGAGATTCCGTATAAAACAGTACTCCTTTTTGATGCAGTCGTTAATTTTAAGATTCACTGCATCAACGTTTCCTGTGATTATTTCCTTTGGCGTAAGTATGGCAAGCTTAAAAAAAGTTTCACCGATCGCTATTGCTGGCATTAAAGTTCACAAAATCTACTGGAACTACAATAAACTTTTTAAGTGTGTAAAGAACGTATAGTATCTGTACACATGGATTAAAAAATTTCAAACTAGAATCCAATCCTTTTAAACAACAATAGTGATTACAGGGCATTAGTTCTGAGGAATAGTGGTGAACCCAAGCGCACATCTTGATTACGCTGTTTACTATTTTATGCGTTATGCCTTATGCGAACTTTTTATGCGCTGGAATTATGCCTTATGCGTTAATACTTATGCCTTATGCCATAACGCTTATGCCTGCCATTATGCGTTATGCCTTACCTACCTAGCCTATAAAAAATAAGGTGGTTTAACAGATACACTCTCGCTAAAGCTTACTTAATCCGTCATTTGGATTCGGTTATATTCTTAACATGTGAACACTTCCATGCAAAGAGAGCATAATGAAGAAACTATGTATGGTGCAAGATTAAAAAATCATATTTTCAGCCGTGCGGAATTATTGGAAGCCGTTCTGAGCGGATGTGGCAATGTTTTCTTAGATCGCATCCTTGCAATTTATCCTTGTATATATGAGAATGATGACGTACGAGTATCTTACAAAGGATGGGTACTACGGTACGGAATACATTTTCTAACCCGCTTTGCTTTAGAAGGACAAAATCCTTACATTTTTTGTTATTAGCCAAATGAAGCCGCAGATTATCGTATAATCATAGACTCTCATAAGCAGATTATAGATTCCTCATATGCTTACAGAAATGTGGAATTCTATCGAAAGGATTTCAACGGTTCCCGCGTTTCCGGTTCGAGTACTAATTCTGTATGGTAAGCATACATTCCCTCAATCACCAGCAGGAAACAGAACGCGCCGGTGTTCCATTTTACGCTAGCCAGAAATCCACATCAAAGGCTGGAGCAAGGTTTCCAGTGCACATGATACTTTACGCCACAGCAGACCAACCCCCAGCACTGTCGTTTAAGCTGCTACCGGCGATTTTGCGATTACCGGCGAAAGATAAGAGCGACTGCAGTTGTTCGGATTTTCCGGAACGCAGAAGAAACGAATAACCACAGAAGTGAGCAGTTGTTTTTCAAACACAGAGTGGGCACTTCCGTGTGATGAGTGCAGATTACCGTTCGGGACGCCGACGGTACAGTAGCAGTGCTTGTAAATTGACTCGCTGTCAACATTAACAGGCGAATTCATTATCGCATATCAAGAACACCACTACTGGTATTTGACAAGCACAAATCTTCAGAAAAGTAAGAAAAACTTCAATGCGATTCTCTTCTGGACAAAGAAAGAACGGTACTGCGAGAAAAGATTTTATACCCCATACAGATTTCGCCGGGAAACTATACGATCAGGTTGAAATGCGATCCCGTAATGCATGCTAGATCAGCTAGGCACGTATAGCTGAATTAGTATCGCAGTTTCAGGGAGACCTCAAAATATGAACACAAGCAGCTAAATTAATCTATGTAAGATTTCACATGGAATAGGCTTATACAGTAGGTGCACAACATTTCCTCCATAATCCATAAACCGAGCTGTGCAGTGAATCACTGTGAATGCAACAGAAAACGTCAAGCATTGCGACGAGCTTGCACATATATTTTATCTTTTCCTGTCCTTGTTCCTTAACGGGATGTCGGAACCACAGAAGTTCTAATGTAACTTACAGCCGCCAATCGTTAAATATTGTCGTCTGTACGCGTTCAGGATGGAGTACACTTTCAGCTTCAGGTTAGCATGTTAACCGCGATAAAATTTTCTCTACTAGCATTCGCAAATAGGTGGAATAAGCGGTAATAACAGCAATAATGGTAAAATAAAATAGGATAATAGGGAAATCGATAATGACATAATCAAATAACCGTACAATGACAATGAAAATTGTTGTTCTAACTTCTCCGGTCGTAATGCCGTACGGTCGTTAATGCAGTTGAAGGTCATGTTTTAGCTAACTGTACGTTAGTTGATTATGACAGTACCTACCTGAATATCAGTAATTCATTTAGTCGTACAGACTCCAGCTCGATAAATTTCGATCTAGTCAGAATGCGCGCAGAAGTGCAAATCATAGGGTGGGTGCACAGTGGCACACCAAGGGGTTTCGTGGAAAGGACCATAATACCATTCTATAGCTCAGCGGTGCCACACTACGCAGACTGCAGGACCTAACCTGTCACTATCAGCGAACATCTGAATATGCCCTTGATTAATTGTAAGACTGAAAAAAGCTGCTCGGAAGGAAATGTTTCCGACCGTAAGAAATTTCAAGGTCGATTTACGGTTAAAAGCGCACCCCTCCACCTGCTTGTCGGTGTACATTTTCCATGAGTGGTGGAGTACAGTTGCAGCCACCTATGCCGTACCCTGAAACGCTCCGACTTTTCATCGACGTACGTCCTTCTTGTTGCCGACAAGATTCCGGCGACAATTAAACGACAGAACTACTCCGTCAATTCATAGTATCCGTATTGACGTATACCAAACTGCCGATTATGAAAGCAATGGAGAAAGTTCGATACCGACAACGTTTTCTTTCCAAAAGCACAAAAGGGCTTCTAATGCACCCGCCCATTTACAGGTGACAGGTTGCTCATTTTTAGCCATACGTGAAATGAAGGATTCCAAAACGATTAAGCACTGCGCAGGGTATGACATCTTTCTGATTAGAACATGTGACTTTGCGGCAGTTCTGATTTATTCCAAAAGGGTTAAAATGCTGCTGGTGATCAAAGTAGAAATCGATGAAGTATGCGGTGGCAAGCTGATATTAGCGTTTCGGCCAGAAGTATTAACGTTCGGTGAGCAACACCTGACAAAATTAACAGCACGTTCAAGGGTTACCATATAAGGTGATGTTGTATTGCATGACGTAGGTTAGATACTTGACATACTCGTAGCACTAGCGGCTCTTTAAGTGCATGTCATCAAGATGCCACCTTTTCTTATTTATAAACCGTTACCGTACCAAACAACTCCGACAACTCCTCGCCTGTGCAGCGGGCTCCCTCCTCCAAACGGGTATTTCTATTGGGCTCGTACGGACAGCTTTTTGAACCGGTTTGCACCGATGTTTGCTATAATTTTTATCTATGGGTATGTGATGTTCAGACGGTTGCAGAGGAGGAGAAGGGTTACTGGTTTTGATCATAATCTGACTAAACCACCTGACCGTACGACAAATGAAACAAATGGCACTGAAAGTATTCCGCGCGTATCTGTGATGGTTGCTGCAGGTCGGCACAACATTGTTCGACCATTTTTCATTTTGACCTTTGCTACCATTAGTGTTATAATTTGTTGGATGCCATTGTCAGTCCTTTCTGTCTGTATGTGGTTTTTGGGTTCGAAAGCTCCACCGTCAGCATTAATTGGTGGGCAGTACTGCCTACTGATGTATACATGTCAAACCTTGTTTGACCCGTTGATGTGGATTTCTGGCTTGCAAAAAACTCACCATCGTCGACGTGTGGTTTCCATCTTCTGTACGAGAGAGAAGTGAGGAAACGTACGTTATCTCTGCTGCTAAACTGATGGAATCGTTCTGATTGTATTCTTTCTCAATGTATTAGATTCGACTGTCTCGAATCTGGTGTGTGTGGAGACTTAATTTGTCTGTCATGAAACAACAAACTTTTATTCCTCTGGCCTGTTCCGTTGAGCAGATGCCATGCATAGGTGCATGACATGCAGTAAACCGCAAACATGAAACACAAAGGTACAGTAATCTACATGAGCAGAATACAATACGCCTACGACCTCTATCAAGTTAAAAAAATTCGTATATATTATGGAACGTGTATATTATTTGGAAGTGTATACACCTGGAGACTGCACTGTACAGTAAAATGACAGAAAGAAAACATAGCACAGCATTGCCTGGCTGTGCTACAGGTGTACAAGTCTGGTTGCGCAACCGAGTCTGATTTGAAATACAGAGTTTCTACAGTAACTTATGGAATTTAACTAACTTTAGACCTATTCTGTATAAAACGCTCGGCCGCCTCGTAATATGAAAATCTCGAAACCAATAACAAACCAGTAAAATCGGACAACGCCATTAAACTCCCTATAGCCGAAAAGGGGGTCATAGGAAATTGTTCTAAAAAATATGTCACCGGCATCGAGAGCACTGACTCATGCTTCAACTCTTCGAGGTAACCTAGAAATTAACCTAATGAAACAATTCGGTTGGTCAGAACAATACAATTTCGTTAATCGTACCAAATGCGTTCCGACATACAGTCTGTAGGAAACGCCATTGCGCGCACGCTCTTTCGCTGTAATTTATTGTTGGCACTGTGGAGTGCGGGCCCATTGCGGGCAATATGCTAGAATTTTTCTGCGGAGTGGCTATTTTGCCGCAGTCTTTTCGGCACAATAGCTGGTTGGCTATTTTGCCGCAGTGCGCTGGCTTTTTAGCTGGTTGGCTATTTTGCCGCACACTACGGCTGGATAGCTAATCGGCTATTTTGCCGCATACTACCAGCCAACATGTTCCCGGCCGTCACGAATGTTTCACTGCCTGGTCAGACCTTCCGCAACGGTATTGTTTGTTACAGCTATAGCCGTAGTGACTTCTCGTTACAAAGGTTGTGATGATACACTGACATATTCGAATTCTGCAGTTTATAAGTTCAACTTCGCTTATTTTTAAGTAAATATAAAGTGCGAAGCTTCTCGAACGATACGCGGTGCCGCGGTGAAACGAAAGAAGCCAGCCGGCCCTAACAGTTTCTAACACTTAATTTTTGGAAACAAATTAAATTTGATTTCTGCTAAATTAACAGGACATATTATAGGAGTGGATGTTTCGGGCTAGAGTTAGCAAAACTAATTTAGTTCACTGATTAGTTTGTTAGCGCCGTTAACTTTTGCGAAAATAAAACTTTTTGGTCTGCAATTTTTAGTGACCAAATGTTTTGGTGAAGTCGGTTTTAACGATTAACATTTGAGGTTTGGTGACGGTTAACCGGTTAACGAGCACCGCCCAGTTTTTGGTGAAAACATCGGGTTTTTGCCAACAAATATCGATGTTTCCGACAAAAGGGTACCATTAATGCAACAGTTTCAGAACAAAGGCACGATAGACAAAAGAAACGTTCTAAAATACCGATGTATCCCCAATGTACCAAGCATCCGTATAGATGACAATGTCATTATTACGCTGTTTTCCTGTTTTGTGGCATGTGCGTTATAGTTTCGGTTCACTTTCGTTAACTCACCAAAACTTTTAACAAAGCGCGAATTACTCCTAAAACTTTTAACCAAGTCGATTTTGAAGACTAAAAAATGCTGGTCTAGTTTTGGTAAAGGGAAGTGAAGTCACTTGTAGTGTTGCCATCTCTATTACGGGCGCTGACGATAGACAGATTTACGCCGGACAGCATTATTTGGCAATTTTGGTGCTATTTGAATGGGAGCGATGATGGCGGTCTGTATAAGCTGATGCGTACATTCCATGGCAGTTAGCAGTCGCTGCTTAACAACTGGAGAACGTGAATGTTTACTCTCACCAATCACAGCTAAAACAATTTTTCAAAAAAGGAAGAATGTCGTATTTAAGTACACCTGGAGCTATGTAACTGAAAACATGCGTAGCTACGTAATGTATTGACATGCTAGACAGAACTTGCACTTGCAATTCTGGTAGATGACCAACCTGGCTAAAGCCAGTAGAGTGGAACTGTGTCTGACTGATCTTTCATGAGAAATAAACTGAATTATTAATAAGTAGATTATTAATAATTAATAGCTGATGTTTTGCTACTAAACTGATAAGACGATGTAACTGTCGCAAACCAAACACACACACGCAATCACTTCCGCTTTCAAACACTTTCATCCACGACTGTACAACGTTGTAAAAAACTAAGCAACTTCACAGAATCTCTCTAGTCAAGACTGAGCAAATCATTCCTCGTTAATCTGGCGGAAGCCATAAGATTACTCACTCATCACACTCAAACTCAAGTACGGTAAACTAGCCAATCCGGTAACAACAGTGATGTACTAATGTAGTACACCGTCTCCCTGCCTTTAAGGGATCTCGTCCGCGAGATACATTAGCAAATAAGAACAAAAGTAACCATACTGTATTACCGTTCCATCCTGTTCCATCCGCTCTGTACAATCCAAACTGCAGTCCATACTGTCCTCCTCGTCTTCTTCTTTCAATACGTTAACTCCCTCCATCGCAAGCTGATTCAGTTCGTTCTTGAGTTTCCCAGTCATTTTGATCCATCGGGGATTCTTCACATCTTGTTGTCGCAACATTTTCATATCCTTCCGCGTTTCCACAAACAGCGTTACATACACCGCCTCTCTCAAGAATAAGGCATGCTCTCTACGTCCAACCTCCATAATTTTTTCGTCCATTTTATTCCAGTTGGAATACGTCAGGACCACACGCTGCACTTTTCCGACTGGGACATGCTAGCCGTAACTCCAGATGGGTAATCCACTGGCTTTTGCAGCACCAATCTCGTTTCAGGGCGCGGATTAAACGGGTAATTTTCTTGACTCCCGAAATACTTTTCGGCACATTATCAACGTCGTCCAGTTTGTCCACAATGTAGTGCACCACTGCGGACATTCTCCATAAGCTCGGAACGGAAATGCCTTTGAAGTGCGAAACTTCTCCGTCGTGATATCAACATTAATTGTCCGGTGTAATTTCTGGATTTTTTCGAATCCCAGCGTATCCGATTCGATGCTCTCCCGCTGTTGAGTGTTGACTGTTCAGTATTCAACACATCAGTCCACAACTGCCCTCGTTCATCATACAAGACACGGTCAAAATAATTCTCGTATTGTCACATAAGGACCAAGAAATCCATGCATACCCCTTTCTGCATTTCCTGACCGAGTAGTGACAGTACCTTCATCCACCGTGATCAGTGAGATTTCTAGCAGTACATTACGAATCGGCGGAAGAGGGATCAGTTCGTCATCATTCTGGCCCATCGTCAGTTAAGCAGTTCTTGCTTATTCAGCTTCAATTCACCGTCAATCAGCTTTTGACGTTCGCTCTCTGTAATCGGGACCATTGTCTTGAACAGTGATTCGGTGTTCAGGATATTTCGCACCACGTTTTTTTTCCGCACAGAAATGATCACCTCAGGAACGAATGGTTTCTGTACAACTTCCTTCATCACTGGGTTGGTATCTTATTCGCTACGGCTCGTGGAAATATAGGTGCTTCTTTGGAGTACTCTGCACGGGTTCGTCATGTCCTACACCGGCAGCACTCACTTACACCTTTCCCTGTAAACGCGCATAATCCTGTATATTGCAAACCACACTAATCATTTTTTAGTTTTCATGTCATAACAGCGAAACGACAGTAACCATATCAGTTTCTCCTTTTTCAAAATTGACTTTGATGGCGCTGGGTGAACAGGAAGATCTTCCTGTTTCACACCGTTAGTTCCTTCCTTCTTCTCCGGAGATACAGTCTGGGTCTTCCCGAATGGGACCGACACACATTCGGCAGGCTTATCGTCAGCTTGTTGTGGAGACATTTCCGTCATCAATTGCGATTTGGTGCACGAATCGGCCGGTTTCTCCGCAATAGCCTGCACACCCGACAGACGATTCTTCACAAATGTTCTTGGGCAAGTCAAGCAGCTCATGTCAGCCATTCTAGCTGTACGTTATCTGAGCTACAACTAAAGTAAAATAATTATTCCTCCAGTTCCAATCAATCATAAACAACTTTACGATTATATGGAGAAGAAATCGAAAATCAGACCAGAGAAACACAAATGAAATTCTTTGATAATCGCAGCAATCAAAATGACTGTACTGTACAGAGCAGTCATATTTTTACCCTGGCACGTCCTTGTGCTTGCCCGCTTGTGCAGCAACGTTAGCACAGTTCCTACATGCCTGTGCTTCTTGCACACATTTCGTTACACAGCACAGTTTTTCCTGTATTTCTCTTTTTCTTTCGTAATCACATCTCAACGACTGTAATTATTGTTTATGTTTTCGTTTCTGTTCAGATTCTAACTCGAATTCAGATTGATATTTCTCTGTAATTATTTGAGTGATTGCTTACTATTCGATTTCAGTAATGGGCCCTGAATCCTCGCAATTGGCGAAGCTACGATCCCGTCCAGAAGTTTCAAGCTCTCGCTGATTGGATTATGAACCCGAATTGTGCTCCGGCCGGAGTGTTTGGCATTCCAGCAAGCCCAAGGATTTCAGCCAACACGACAAGGACCTGATGACCCCATGGAAGGAAACGTTGGGGGCGCCCACGTTCCAGCTCAACCGCCGGCTACCGTCGCTTCCAGTTCTGGATATGCCGCCGCCGCTGCTGCTTGAGGTAATCAACCTCAAGCTGAATTCGAAGATGGTATGGGTAAAATCAATTTGCCGTCACTTGTGGTTAATTAAAATATCCTGGAATACGACGAGAATTACGAGTACGATCCAAATGATCCAACCCTGCCAGAATTGGTACCGTACGATGAACATGCGGAATGACCGGACTTGCGTGTTTTAACAGTTATGTTTTGCAACAATTCTGTTCTAATTATTGTTTGCATTGAGGTAATGTCTACAATGCATAGTTGATTAATCCGCGAATAGAATTTGCCTAAAGCATTTGTTCATAGCGGAAGAATGTTGTATAGAAGTGCGTGTTGAGTGATTAACCGAAAATGTGCACGAGTGTGTAGTTCTGACAAAAATTGCTCATATGTGGCTGATTTTGATTAAAAGGTGTGCTGGAAATGCGTGGTGCTCCAGGATCAACCACAACATTATCACCTTGCACGGCTCGAATTTCTTGTCCACGTGGTGGGACAACCAAATGTCCTTGATCTCCCAAATGCTAAGCCAGAATGACAGGATTTTATCCCAAGCTTATCTCAACTCGGTCGGATCAGAACTTCACAGCCGAACCACTTTACTATTAAGAGAGGATAACAGGTAACAAAAACGTGAAAAACCCTCAAATATACATCTCGCCCAGTCTTATCGGTGGAAGCATGATGGAATGAACATGTGTACTCGGGGATCAAGCAGCAAGCAACAATAATTTCAAGCAGCAGCAGCAGCGGAATGTGAAATCTGCATTGACCGTATGTATATGTCATATACGGGATCTGGGTAGCACCAGTATAGCTGTAATAAATCCGAACAGTCAGTCTGGTTTGCAGTGGACCTCGGTACTGATGCACTCGAAGATCACTGTAGTATTGTCGACTGTACTGCTGCTATTTTTTTGGCAGAAAGTAGTACGTACTGCAAAATTCTTGGCAGCCATGAAGTACAAGAAAGACAATTGCACTGTCGCTTGCTTTCAGTAGAATATTGATGCCGCAGCTGAATATTAACGTTGTTGTAGCAGTACTGAACTCGACTGATGATATGGCACACAAATTGGCCAACCACGCACAGCATCCGGCTTTGACATGCTACATAGCCAGTGGCCGAAACCGCTTGTTGTATGTGCCAGGGCAGGTTTGCGTGTCATTTTATCGATCGTGTACAGTACTTCAATACATACTATAGATACTAACACGCAATACTTAATACTGTTATGCGGCGCAATTTTTGCTGTTTCATCGGCAAGTACTGTATATATCCAAAGGGACAGCAGCAAGCAGCACATTTTCAAACAGTACATTTTCAAGCAGTACTTCTATTAAAAATTTGGGGGTGTGTCAGTCAACCGTTTGTCGCACAGTTTTGCCAGCATTCTTACGCACAGCTTGTTAGTATGGTATAGGTTGCTATGTACGAATCGTACCATTACCCTTATAACAATGTCGTATCGTTAAAGTATTCGTTGTTTCAACTGCTTCGTTTCGCCAAACTATTACTAAGAATTAAGTCAAGGCAAAGAACTGTATACGTACAGTATAACCGTAGGAGTACAGAATTCGAAAGTACAACTTAGTATCGCTTA
Organism: Paramacrobiotus richtersi; assembly: GCA_034698045.1. NCBI lineage: Eukaryota > Metazoa > Tardigrada > Eutardigrada > Parachela > Macrobiotidae > Paramacrobiotus > Paramacrobiotus richtersi. Next base: position 6,019 of record JAQGAU010001154.1, on the reverse strand, counting down.
GTCAACTCATGTTAGTATCGTACAACCGAGTAAAGTTTCCTGTCAGCACGAATATGTGACTGACACCCCCCGACCCCCAGGGGGGCCAAAATTAAATCAGGTAAGGAAAAAAAACCTTTTTTTAACGACGTAGATTGAAAATGTTTAAGTACGTGTATTTTCGGAATGTGTACTTCGCGTTTTTCAGAGGTTGCTAAGGTACAAGTATGAAAGGTCAGTTGTACGAACCGCCTGCGCATAATCATTTTGGCGGCAGGAGTGCGGCACAATAGCCTACCAGCTGCATTTGCGCAGTATGCGGCAAAATAGCCAACCAGCTACGCAACGCTTGCAGTGCGGCAAAATAGCCGACCAGCTAATTTAGCGCAGACTGCGGCAAAATAGCCGACCAGCTATTGTGACCTCTATAACGCACACTGCGGCAAAATAGCCTTAGCCATTTTTCTGTGACAGAACGTGTGAGCATGTGGCGTGGCAGTACAGTCTTATCGCTGACGCTGACATGCGCTTCTCGAATGTTAGTGTTCTAAGTTTTTGCTCGGCTGAGAACCTGAATTATTAGCCTTGTACAAGCACGTTCGATCAACGAAACATTTTCTCAGTTCTGTCAGATCTTTTTTTGCGTTCTGAACGCTGTCAGCTGAAATCTGACGTTCGCTGTCCGTGGTCCATTCAATTGACTTTTACGAGGCTCAAATCACTGGCTTCAGCTTTGCTGTCAGCTTACCAGTTTTTCATCAAGAATGTCAGCAAAATCAGGCCAGAAGGAGACAGATTGGCATTCTAGCAAGAAAATTAGTGAGCGAGCTCGCTACATTCTGGAGAACCCGGATGAACAAATCCCAAGCGATGTGACGTTCTTGGTCGGGAGCGATGATGCCAAACCGAAGAAAGCCTTCAAGTCTACAGAAGCTGGCTCCAGTTAGCAATCTGGCAGAATTCAGAATAGCTTCTGTTGTCATACTGACTTGTGGCACTTCATCTTGGCGCTGGTTAGTTCGATGTTTCAAGCGCAGTTCTATGGTACGTTTCCCCTTTCGGACGCAGTTATAGGACTGCCTGATATCACGCCTGCTGCTTTCCAGAATATGCTGAAGTGAGTGTCTAAAACTGCTTACAAACTGTTCATACTAAAAGAAAATGCGTATATGTATGGAACAGAATATTTCGCACAGTACAACCAGTATGCCGCATAAGGAGTAGCAAATAAATATTTTTACATGGAAGTTTGTTTCCAAAGGTGGTTAACTGACGGACATTCACGAATCAGTGTTTTCTTCGGTTTACGTGATTTGTTTCCAGTTACGCCTACGCGGATGCCACGGACGGAATAACCATGGAAAATGTTGTCGATACTCTGTATTGTGCCAAAAAATATCTGATTTCCAAACTCGAACGTGCATGTCGGGATTTCGCTCAGGACAAAATCCTGGCGTGCGGTAGCCTTAACAACATTTGGTCTGTTTTTGATCAGGTAAGAGACGACAGCAACGTTTATAGTACTTTGCAAGCGCAATTACTGGCACCAACCTGTTTCTACACATTATGCGGTTTCCGTACGAAGTATGCATGCTTGTTTCGAAACGTTTCTGGCTGCGCAGTTGTGGTGTAACACCTGACTAGAGTGTACGATGAAAAAAATGAATGCTAGATATATTTCACGGAATGCACTGTTGACACTTTCTACTCTGATAGGCACGTCTGATCGGCGAAGACAACCTGGCTGCGATTGCACTTGCTGAAATAAGCCGTCGCGCGGAATCTGCTGTGAAACGGCCGGACTTCCTGTCCACCTCGTTACCGTCGCTAAAGACTGTGCTGGAGTGTGATGACCTCTCCGCGTCGGAGCCGACGATCTATCAAGCTTTACTTTGGTACGTTATCTCGTTCCCGTTCAGTGCTTGCTTGCTACACGTGAAATGCCTTCGTAAAGTAAGGCTCCTGTGATAATTTGCAACTGTAATTACATTATAAACACTACACTTCAATTGTGTAGTTTTAAGAATTTCCTGTAACTATGAATGTTATATTTTGTTTAGCTCATTAGGCTCGAAGGCTCTGAAGACCTTGTTCTCGTTTATTATCTGCTTTCAGCTGGGAAAAAGAGCGCATCCACGGTGCCACAGACTCCTTGAGAGTGACTTTGGGACCTCTGCTATACTGCATCCGGTTTACCTTGTTTACTCCAACTGAATTCGCTAACGGACCCGGAAAGGTAAAGTACCGTAGCCAGCGCACTAGACCGGAAAGTTGCGATGGATGTTCCTAACACCAGCGTAATTTTGTTGTATGACAGGATAACATCCTCACAGACGAGGAAGAAAACAGCTTGTACCGGTACCTCTTGGCAGACGAGAAGCCTGATGTTCCGTTTACAACCGTGCCTCGCACACCCTCTCCTGCTCTGTGGACTTTTTATGTTGAACTGATCGTGGATGGTGGCAACGATTTGAAGCGAATCGCGATTGAGGTGCGGCCGGACTTGGCGCCTGCATGCTGCCAGTACTTGAAGGACCTGCTCGACGGCGGATCTCGACTGCATTTCAAAAATAATGCTATGCACAATAACAAGCCAAATAAAATCCTACCGGTTCCTTCGTCGGTGGTGGAAGAGTCCAATCCGCTTGCGCACTCTACGAGAGATGCGGTCTGGTTTGAATGGGATGATGAACCGGTTGCTCGTTTGTATCTTTGTGCTTGGGGCAAGCCAGGTCCTCGGTGTACCGCGGTGTTCGGCCATACGACCCATACAACCGATCAAAAGGAATTCGAAAGTTTTCGCAACCTGTGTGAATTCGGGATGACTGGTCGTGTCAAGTTTTCACTTGAGATTTCGGAATAAATTTGGATTGAGTCTGGTTCGTGACCGCTGTCTGGTACTGGCGACCTCTTGAGTTTTCTTTACCTCGTTGGCTGATAATTATTTAGACAGTTTGGAATGAACTTCGTGGCTATCAGCGACGTTTTGTATTCGATGAAATGAGATGAATTTGATGTCGCTAAATTTGACAGTGTGATGACTACTGACTAGTTTCTCTTATTCAATGCGAGTAACCGTTATTTCTGCCTTTACCAATAAATGACACTATGACAGCTATTCCTGGTTCTTACTCCGATCAGTTTGATAAAATGTTCACTGCTAAAAACTGGCCTCCGAACATTGGAGTACGTGAGTGGATGTTCGCCCCCAAGGGGGTTGAATAATGCTTTTTCGGTGTACATGCTTTTTGTTGGTTTTACTTTCTTCATATGACTCGTGTCAGCGCATTATCTGTATCATTATGTTATCACTTGGGCACACAATAAACTAATATCTATGACAGCCCTGGTAGAGGTGATAAAATTGTTTCTGGTGACGATTTGAGGCAGTATTGTATCGGTACTCGAAGTACTGTAGAGCAGCAGTTCGTGCTATTCGTCCTGATTCGAACGAATACCTCGGAATGAGAGTATCGGTACCTTTACCAATGCCGGAAACCAGTAAAATTGACGAAGAGTTATCACTTCCGAGTACAATCAAGCTGATTCATGTAAATCAGGTTCTTAAAACCAAAGGGTTATTTCGGTTGCACTGCTGTCTGCGCAACATACACGGTGCCAGAAAACAAACTTCCGCAGATACCTGCTAAGACAACGGACGCAGCAGCACAACTCTTTGTAACAAGTGCGCTTATTGTTCGGTCCACTATTAGAAATATCTGTATGATCCAGAGTATGATCATAATTCAGACAACTGACCTGAAGTTAAGGAGTCTGGAGAGGTAAAGGGTACAAAGTTAATGGATCATTGAGAGTGACTTTGGGACTTCGGTTACACTGCTTCCGCTTTTAAAATACATTTTTTACACCAGCCGAATTAGCCGGGCCAATGGGCCCGGAGAGGTAAAGCGACTAGAGCATTATGTAAATTTGCGATGAAGGCCGTTAGTTTTCTGTTATACAGATTCCATTAGTTTTCTTCGATTCTATGATTCAGAATGCCAAACTATGTTTGTACCAATGATGTGGATTTTGGCTTGAACAAAGTAAGCCATCGTCGACATCCGTTTTCCGCCTGCTGGATATGTGAAGCAAATGGTAAAATGTGTTGCTTCAGCTGCACAAGCTCGTTATTGGAAGAAACCTATGGTATCGTTATGCAAGAATTCTTGTTGCGGTAGTGTTGTGAGCTCGGCTGCAAAATTGTCACGATTCACACCTGAAATCAAGGTGCCGCAATAATGGTCTGCGTCCATGCTTTTGTTTTTACACAGTAACATGTCTGGTCTATAGACTTACACTTGCTGGTGAGTCCCCTTTCCTGTAAAATTTATTTGAGCGAAGTTTTCTGCACTGACATCAGCTCATTTGCGGTGAATACCTACCTGCTATTTGTCTATTTCCATTACGTAATCAGTTTGATTCCCGTTATGGGTCACTTGCTGATTGCAGTCAATCGGTTGTGGGAGATTCGGTTCCCACATAATGACCGTGTTTATCATACAAAGAATCCTGTACTCGTCTTTCCCAAATCTCACATGGTCAAAAAGATTACACTCCTGTTCATATTTCGTGATGTGAAAAGGTTGCATAAACTTAATGAATGACAACAGGAACTGGACGACAACCATTGCAGTAATTAAACATGAGCTTCGATGCAGTACTGCTAAGTGTCGCTTCTGTCACTCCATTCCTTGGGGTTTGGATGTTTCTTCATTGCTTTGTCACTCTTAAAACCCCTTTGCTGATCACCCTGATTCACCCATATCATAAAACCTGCCTACATCAATAACTAAATCTTGTTTATCTGATATTGAAATTGTTTGATACAGGGTAATTGGATTTGTGCATAATCTGAGCGTTTGGCTGATGATTATTTCGTACGTGTGTGCGACGGTTATGATGCAAGTCGGCGAATCACTGTTCGACGATTTTCATATGTTTGACCTTTGACCTTTGATCAGTGTTATAACTTAATGGATGCCTTTTTCAGTCCTTTCTGTCTGTCGATGGTTTTTCATTTTTGGGTTCGAAAGATCCACCGTTAGTATCAAATTATTGGTGTACAAAACTGTTTCTTCGTATATACGCTACAAACGTTGCTTGGCCCACTGTTATCGATTTTCGGCTTTCATGAGCGAAGGGTCGTCGACATGCGTTCTCCATCTGCTCTTCCACAATCAAAAACGGATTTTCCTCGGTTACAGTCAGTGGTTATGTCATATGTGTATGTGCATTACCAAGAGTATTATACCGCTCCGGTCTTGGTTATTACCAAGTACACGGTATACGGTAACTAGTACATTTTTACGAGAGCCCATATTTTACCATAGGTATTTATTGGTAACTGGAAACAGACCCAAAAACAGATAACACGCCAAAACTAGTGTATTTTTGGAATGCGCATAACTAGTACTGTATGATATTAACATCTACTTTGAACTGTACTGCTGAGATTGCCGAGACCACGACTAGGTAAGTAACCCAAATGCCGGTTGCTCATGATTGAAATGGGTGATTCATACGTTCGGTACTTGACTAACCGCGCGCACGCCTGTCTTGTATTCACCGGAAGTCAGACTTATTTTAGGTTAAGAACTTAAGCTCACTCACTATACTGCACTTTTTACCAGATGGTTGCAGTCTGCATCACTGTATCACGCACTGCTTACCAGAAAAACTGTAAAGACTTGTTATTTCGAAAGATTGGTCATATAATTCAGATGTATCGTTGTCGCCGCATTTTACCTATCACGTCCGCACCTCGATGCTGTTGTAGTGTTGTACAAATGGACCAGATCTGATTTACTTCCATAAGAACCCTGAAAGTTATAGTATTCATGCCAATGGATCCTACCAAGCCTTCATCGGTATCCTTGGCCCTGAACCGGTTCGCCATTGATTTTCACCAGAGCTTAGTATCCATCGGACCCGCCAAAGACAACGCATGTTTTTCGCCGTTCAGCGTTCTGGCTGCCATGTCCATGGTAAATGTCGGAGCGAAAGGTGCTACGCGCGAACAAATACTGAAAGCTACCAA
>JAQGAU010001153.1:0-21088 GCA_034698045.1 Paramacrobiotus richtersi | reverse complement strand
TCATCTGCATGAGCATGCTTGGGGGCGTGTTCACGCTCGTGTTCGTGTTCACGAGCACTGAGCGGGTGCTCGCCCCGCTCGCGATACCAGTCCGTATCTGTATTCGGATTCGTATTCGTAGGGGGTGCGAACGCTCTCTAATGACTCACCCAATCCCCAATGGGCCAATACGGTATTGGCAATACCCATACTGCGCTTGCCAAGCTTGCCAGACAGCCCATTTAATCTGTGGCTGCTGCCGTGGGGCGGTGGGGGGTTGCTGAACTCAAATCTCGATGCCAGTGGCTGCCACTGGCAGCTTTGAGCTTTGCATTCATTTCCGGCATTTCGCAGAATAAATTAATATTTTGGCCATTCATTACTCATTAGTGGTTTTTGGCATGCTGCTGGCCGTGCATAATCGTATAGCAGATCGGATCATTTTCGCTCGTTGATTGGTTGCCTATACTTGGAAATTAGGATGCCGCGTCTCGCTTACCTTTACCCTTCAGGATTCCCAAAGATCAGTGTGGACGTGGTAGGGGACGATGGCCTGTTCCGTCATGGAAGAGCTGTTCGCTGTACCAAGGACGGAGTTGTTGTCAACTTTTGCTTCACTGGAGGGCAATCCCAGCTGATTCCTTATGGAAAGATCTATCGATCCGAAGAACCTACTCTCATCCACGACATTGGACGGATGGTGGAGCAGGGACTGGAGGAACGAGATACGGAAAGGTCGGTGGAAGTGTTGGTGCGTGTTGATCCCCACCAACCCTGGAAGTGGTTTCCAGCGACGCTCTTGGCTGCGGATCCTTGATCCAAATGATTTCGTGAATTCCGTTATCAGTTTGTGGGGAATGTAGTGGTATATATGGTTAGTTTGATTCGAATATTGGCTTTTGAATTAGGTTGGCCAATCATCGATCATAATGTTGTTCGAAAGTTGGTGCCGACAAGCAAAGAGTTCGGGATTTTGCTATCATATTCTCCGTAACGAAACAAGCATGGTAAAAAAAATCAACGATGTTTCTTTGCAAATCCATTCGTTTTGGTTCTACATTTTAAAATAGCCGTAACGTTCACGCACATGCGTTGACTATTGCATGCGGTGCTACAGTATATGTAATGTGGGTGCCCTGTGCGTTGCAGTACCGTGGAATACCCTTTTGTCCTGAAAATGGTAAAGGAGGATGGACGTGTCTGTGCCTTCTGTCCTCCATCCCGGTGCTGTACTGGATGCCCGCTGGCCATTAGAAAAAATCACCTTGGCCATCGATATCGACTCGGGTTTCAGTTTCGAGCATGGACGCTACGAAGAAAGCCTAAACAATGTCAGTACACCTGCTGCCATTGAACTGCTGGTTGATAAGCTCGTTCTTTTTCACATTCACAATAAATTCAGTTTTTTTCCAAAATTTAGAGAATGTTTTAACAGGTTTCCACTTTATTTCCCACATCTTTATCGTTGTGTTTTATTGGAATGTAGGTCGTAATGTAGGTAAAGCATTAGAAAAAGTCGGTCATTTGTTTTGTGAAAATTTTTCTCAATCCAGATCCAGAATGTATGCAACTTACAGCCCAACTTTTCTAGAATTGACCTCCAAAAATCACTCTTCTTTACTACAGTAGAAAACAGCACGATGAATAGATTCCAGATCGTTTTTGACGTGGAAGATTAGCAAGTTCTCCGAGAAAGAAACACAGCAGAGCAGTTGTCGGCCATTTTGTTCGCACGATAGTACTATAATGACCACAATTTTTTAGTGATCTTGTCATGTTTCTGACAACACAAAGAGCCAGAAAACGAGATGCAAATAAGCAAATAAAACGCACGGTTAGAAAAAATGAGGTGTTGCGCGTGTGTTTTTGTATGTTGCACATGTCGAATGCTATGGGACGGTCGTGGTGTAGTGGCTGACAAATACAATGTGATCGCGTGAACTATCGCCCATTACTTTAGTTTGGCTTAAAATTTGACGCTTTCATATCAACCGCGATCTAACAGCACATCTGGAGTCGTGTTCTTTCCAAATTCCAATCATCAGAGTACAGAGATTTGCGATGGTCATTCTGGCGAGGTCGAGTTGTTAGCTGAGGTACAGTATGTCACATGTGACGAGTGATTTTTTAAAAAGTTTCCTGTTTCGCTTTCAACAGAAACCAGATTAGGGACACCGGGTCAATTAAAGTTAAACTGCAAATATGTAAACCAGGAGAAGTACGATTACGGTTTTGAATTCGCATCCAGTTGGTTTACTGCAGATTGTTGGTCGATAATGGGTTGCCCAGTGATTACGTTATTAGCAGTTTTTAGCAATAAACTTTTAACAAAGGTTTTAGCAATAAATTAGATTCGGTGATGTTCGATTGTTTTATAAATAGACTGGCTTGTAGTATAATAATATCGTGATTTTTTAGATACTGGAGGACCCGAGTGTGGCCCGCGAGCGCGCCCGACAGTCCGAATCCCTGTCCTTGGACAGCTGTCCGAAGCCACTCGCTAGTAATTAAGAGAACAATAGTGCATTGTTTCTATATCTATGGATCTATGGATCTTTGCGCAATATCCAGCGCATATATAGAGTAAACAATGTCATTGTTCTCTCAATTACTAGCGAGCGGCTTCGAGCTGTCTCAAGGCCTTGGCGCAGGAGGAGCGTACCGACCTGTATATATTCCGCGCTGCCCCACCCGACCACCGGATTCAAAAGGTCACAGCTGTGGAAAGTCCCGCCCATTCTGGTCAGTGACACTTGCCATAGTGCACATACATCTGATAACTGGTTTGAGTTATCGATATTGTCGATCGTTACCTCTTTTAGGGCATTTTGAATGAGGCTTTGCTGTTATAATTAATCGAAGTGTGGATGAAAAATAATTTTCAGGCTTTCATGAAAACACTTCCTTTTATTGGGTTTTCCAGAATGTTGCGGTGTCTCTTTAAGTGTTTTGAAAAATTCATCCTTTTCGATCATCACATATTTAGCGTGTATTTGTATTTTGGCTGAAAATTTCCAGTTGACAGTTACCAAAATTATTTCGGTTTTGATATTTAATAAAAAGCATATTGCGATCAAAGTTTTAATTTAGTCGAGAATTTTCCGTAAATGTTACACAACAAAAAGTGAACCTCGTTTCTCCATTTTGCAGATATCGTAGTATAGTGGCTCTCAATAACTGACTGTACTGCCTTTCACATTGTAAGCCCTGGCCAGTTAGCTGATATAAAAACGCGTATTTCTGGGGGAACAACTTAATGTGTCCGGTGCCACTGTCTACGAGATTAACAGTTTAACCGTGTTTTGTGTAAAATAAATTCAGCACTTCTATAAAATCAGATTATGGAATAATAACAGGATCAGGAAGAGCTAAAAATATGCGAAAGTAGAGTTGAATGAACGGATAAATGCGAAGTAAGCACCCATCGGCATCCAAAGTAAATGTTTTATTATGATTAGATCTTCCCGTTAAAACGATTCGAGGAGCGCCCGAACGGTCGCCAGCGCAAAGTGAGGAAAGCGGTCACCTTTCCGTTTTCGGATCTGGACATATCCCTTTACATGTCCCCACCCGACCAGCCCGACATGCCCCGTAACGGCAGTGTAGCTCTTCACCCACATCTCCTCATCCCGGGATTCGACGCGAACAATTTTCTATACGACCTGTTCGCATTTATTGTAAGTATGCACTTCCGACATTCCTTTGAACTATGATAGTTACTTAATAACTCGATCAGCTAGTGCTTATATTCAAAACAAGATACTTGCTCAGTCAACCCGTTATTTTTGTATTAGAATTATTGCTTCAGTGAACTATTTACTCAATCAGTCGGTTTTCTTTTTCGTTTTTAAATTAATTTCCATTTCGGTTTTTGGCTGTAGTTTCTGAAGCTGTTTCGTGATTCTTAATATATTTTTCCATTTGATTTTCTTTGTTCAGCGAAGCTGGTTTGATTATGAAATAAAATTATGCTCAGCATGCACTGCAAATCCTGTTTGATAAAATGTTATAACTTATTAAATAAACATTCGAATGAGTGTGTACGTTAGCGTACTCGAACTTGTGTGTTTTGGTATGATTAGCCGCAGAGCTTTTGTAAATGTTTATAAAGGTACACTGAATGTGTTTTTGAACAGTGCCATATTGGAAGTTCATTAGACGATGGGCATTACGTTGCATACTGTAAACACCCCAGCAACGGCCGGTGGTTCCTCTTCAACGATAGTATCCGCACGGTACGTTGTTATGCTTACCACTTTTTGGACCATGCTGCCCGTTCGGCCTTGTAGGAAGTGAACATCGGTCATGTCGATACTTCCGCAGCCTATATACTTTTCTACGAACGGCGCGGACTCGACATCTGGGGATACCAGCTGCCCGCCGTGGGCAGCATGGCCGGCCTGCCCCAAACGCCGCCGGCAAACGTATCGGGCATCGGAATTGCCGCGACGCCCGGGCCGACCGCGGTTGTGTTGCCTGTGGTGGTGCCAGACCAAACCACCACAACTTGGATGGTGCTGCGAATAGACAGATACCGGTGGAAGGCAAGAGCAGTGGATGGAACATGCTCGCTTCTTGGTTGCACAACGTGGCCAAACGTATCTCCCCCGGCAGTGGCTAAAAATCTTCCTCGGCAACGATTGTAATTGAAGAGTTACGTGTTTGTGTTTGTCCGGTTGGATTTGTGTTTCTGCCAATTGCCTTCAATAATGTACGGATATATTCCCACATGGATGATGTGATTGACTAATTGATCTTCTGCAGGTTATTTTGTGATTACTAATTGATCTTGTTTTGTTTTATTAATTTTGATTGGTTAATTTTTCGATTGGATAATTGATTTTATTTGTCTGATAAATATGTGCCCGTGATGCCGAGTGTCTCGAAGTTTCATCCGGTGTATCCCGACTTCACTTGTTTCATTGTTTGAGGTCCCGGTCTTCTTTATTAAACCACGTGATTTTTGTTATGGAAAACGCGAACACTGCACAAGATGTTCAACTGGCAAAAGACTGCAACATCCTCAAGCTAGCCAGTCAGCTGATAATCTTCCGTACTCTGCAAGTGCTTAAGAAACACGATGGCAACTAACAACACATCGGCGGATATACCTAAAACAGTTTGGAAAAAAATTGCTTTTCAGTGCAGTAAACTGGCTGGGACCAATCAGTCGATCTTGGTGGACATATCGTTCTGCGCAGTCCGTAGTTCTCCGTGATAAATCTTTCCGGTACATTAACAAGTAGCCTTACAGCTCTCGGCGGCATCCTTTTGGAAAGGATGCTGCAGATTTTGTACTTGCGCTGCCGCTCGGCGCAGTTGGAATACACATTAGAAAACGGGCACGAATTCGCTACGTATGCAAAGGACCAAATAATATATATGATTATAAGTATTATTATCACTGAATTTGTGTATTAGACGTATATGTGCCAAGTATATGCTGCATATATGATGCATGTGTGGAATAAGGTAGAATAAGGCTTCAAAATCGAACATATGGTACAATGTAATCGGAAACTACAAGTGTCGAATGGATTACACATACTGCAGAGCCTATCATTGCACCTGTCCAAACATTCGCTGCACGCATGGTTTCGCGGATTTGTATGGTTAACCCAACTCCCCAAAGTTCTCACTGCAAAGTGTATTCCGGGCCATTGGTGTTGGGATATGGCCGATACCAAAGTACAAGCTAAGCGTTACCTTGGGCAGTAGTTGCAGACGTAATAATGCCAGCCGCCACAGTCCTTGTAGCCACAGCCCAGCTCGTACGTGGTAGCCCAGCTCTCCTGTAACGGTAAGCACGCCGAAAGGTTACTTTAACGCATCTAATCAGTCTGGCAGACTTACTGCATGATGTTGGTCAATGCATCCTTCTTACCGCTGTATAATGTCCGACAATGTGCAGACCATTGGGCTCGCCGTACTTGCACTCTTTGTTCTCGCTGAACCACATGTTGATGCTGGGGTTCTAGGAGAAAGGCCACGGTGTCGAGTAGGCAATGTTCTGGCCGCACTGGTACTGTAAACACAGGCACACCTCATTGAGCGAATCTCAGTACTGCAAATGTAGACACTGCGTGCGTCCATGGGCATCAAAGCACGCCTAGATAGTGTACGGTCGAGTGGCCCATCCCTTACCGGAAGTGGTGCGGTTGGAATGATTGTTGTGTTTGTACTGGCACTGGTTGGCCCAGTCCTGTGCATGTGCGGCTGTCTCCGTGTTCCACCGCATCTTGAGCATACTGACGGCAGTGGGCGTCACCTTGGAGTGCAGGCAGTTTTGCTTGCGCAGCACATAATTTGCCACACTACTGACGTTCAGCGCGTCCTGCTGCGCCCTCTGCAGGCCTTCTGGGTCAGATAACGCGCCGAAGGTTAGCGGCCAGGAGGCTGCATCCGACACATTGTACGGCGAGGTGTTGTTGCAGTAGGAACATTGGTCTCCGGCTCATCGGGCGCCGCAGAGACGTCTGGGGCGCTGATACGCTTCGCGGCTCGGACGCCAAGAATGATGAACTCGTTGGTGGTAAGGAGGGCCGGTGTTCAGCAGAATAGGCTCATCGATTAACGGGAACCAGACCACTGGCGTTTCGCGCAGACCATCCTGCAAGGTGACAGTGGACTGGGTGGTTACCAGGTGGACGGAAGACTTGTACGCCAGAGCGCCGGGCAGACTGCTGATAACGCTGTCTTCTAGAATAGAGGAAAGGCTGTCTACACCGAATACCCGGCTACGATTACGAATTTACGATCGCTTTCCCTCTACGCTCACAGGTATTGTTCCCATTACGGCTGCCCATACGCACGCGTAGATCAATTGGCACTCGATGGCATTCTTCTGTAATGGATGGCTGCAGATCTTGTACACTATGTCTCGTACTGTTTGTTGTTTATTCTGTTTCAAACAGACAAACATTTCGCGAGGATTATTGAAGTCCTGATTTTATCTTGCAGTAAATCATCTGCTAGACCAACCAGACTGTATGTATATGTACGTATCGAACCCTAGTACTGCAATATCATGCGCGATCGTGAGAAGCCGGTTGAGATTGAGTGATTGTGCCGTGCATTTCGGAACTAGTTCAATTGTTCCATTGCAAATGATGTATCCGGTGATCAGTACTTGTATAGAACAGTATGGATTATACAGTCCACAATAGCACAACGGAAGTGCAGGTCTTTCCGGCACTGGGTTTCTATAATTTCTTATGTTACTTTAGTACTCTTGTTTGTCTGTGTATTTATTACGCCCAGTGCTGGCCGCTATATTGCTGGGATTTTTTATCTGAGTGTACCCTTCGTAAACGCTGACAACTTTTTGCCGAAGTACAACGTAAATCACGATGACGTAAAACTTTTCAGTAATAAACAGAGGTTCTAAGCCCCACTTGAGGGAAAACGTTCATCTTAACACTGGCCCCAATAACATCCTTTATGGGGAAAAGGGTTCGGAACCCGTTTCACAGAATACACAACCAAATTCCGTGTATAATAATATTATTATAATAATATGCTGCCAGACAACGCATAATGGTTTTCCAGTCTAGCCGATTATGCATATGTATATTACATATAATATAAAAAATAAAATAATTAAAGATAACATAAAGAATTCAATCAAAATTATCATCAATTTGTTATTAAATTGTTATTAATTAGTTATCAATTGTTTACAATTAAATTCTTAATTAAAATTAAGTAATATAGTTTAGCCGGGAGTATACAGTACTGATGAGAGCAATTCTTACTTGGCTGACATCCGCTTATGTTTTATCATACCAGGTACATGACTGACAACAAGATTCGATCTGGTCGACAAGAATAAATGCAAGTGCGATGTGTTGCCTCAGTATCAGTAAGGTTGTATGCTCATAATGGCATGTCAGGTTATCGACCATAAAGGACGGCTGATGTAATCAGCTCTAGTCTAATTGTTTGAACTTTAACACATTTCACTGTGCTTGTCCCATGCATTGAGTTAAGATCTTTATCAAGGGTGATAAATTATTTTCGCGACGTTGTGTACCGCAAGCGATTTGGCATTTTTTCGGGATCACTAGCGTCGGGTTTTGGTATAGTTTTTTGATGGTTACGTTCTGGTCATGACTATTTGATTGGTGTATAGCATTCATTGTGTACCGTTGGCGGAACTCATGGATTCCCCTGGTCCTACGCATGTTACATCTCATATGTTTGCACAACAGTCGGGCGGGAATGCGCTCCGGATGATGGACGAAGAGGTCGCTGGTAAGTCTCAAACGGCCACGCACCGGGGCCACTGTCGCACGCTTAGCCTTTCGTTTTAGAATTCGATCGGTGGCAATCTGTTACAGTCGATATGCTGAGGTAGATGAGCGTTTAACGATAATCGCGTAACTGCCATGCTCTCACTGGGATTAGTGTGTGCATCGGCACTGAATGGTTGTTCAGATATTTCCGTTGTACGAATTAAGGACATGGCTGTATTCCTGAATACGGCGCGGGTGGTTAACCGTCTTGCTCCCGGCCAGGCTGGGCTCACCCGGCTGGCGCTAGTCACGGCGTTGCCCGCACCGGAAGTGTTCGTTTTGGCCCCTGGCTAGCCGGGTGAGCGTTGCTGACAGTCGGGATGCCGCCCGGGCCGTTGGCCATGTTGTCCTCCACCAGCCGGGGCTCACCCGGCTGGCACTCTTAACCGCATGAACAGTCCCCGGAAGTCGTTCTCTCTTATCCCTCGCTAGCCGCGTGAGCGTTGCAGGCCGTCGGCATGCCACCCGGGCTGTTGGCTATGTTGTTCCCCGCTAGCCGGGGCTCACCCGGGTGGTGTTAAACAGCCTCGTACTCGGACGCATCCTCGCGTGGTCGCGTGTCGTACGCTAGTCTGAATGGTCACAACGTTCGTGCTTCAGAGGTTCTGTCAAGTATGAGGCGGCCCTTGGTCAGCGCGATGCCAGCACCGAAAGTCGGTTCCTACGGTCCCTGCAGGCCAGTTTGTACGGTATAACTGCCGTTTGCTCGGGACAGCGCACTCACTACAAGCATTGTTATCAACTTGTTTTTGCCGTAAGCCAACGTTCATTGTGCTAATTTCTTGCAGGCGGCACCGTTTATGGTCAAGACGTGACTCCACCAGATGTCCCATCTCGACCTCGCCGTTACTTAGTGAAGAGGGTGATGAGATGGATGACCGATCTGAAGCCGCGGACGTTGCGCGTGATACGTCGGTAGGTTCTCGGAATGATGCGTTGGAGAATGTGCCGACCGAGATCGTTATGGACACCGACTCTGGTCTGGGCGCCGGCACAGCCAGCTGCGTAAGCACCGTCGACTCCATTATCGCATCCGTTGCAGCAGACGCCACCGCCTGCGATGTCGATAGCGTGATGACTGACGCGGTTTCAAGTGCGGATAAGGAAGAAGCATCAGGCGGATTGCGAAAGGCACCGGAGCTGGGCAACGTTGACAGCATGGACGAGTTGATCGAAAAGATCAAGGCCAATCGCGCCCAGTTTGGCGATGAATACGGCATTGTGAAGGTGAGTACCACCATCATGTTACCTCTAATTGAATAACCGTTTGCAAACAAATCGTCAACGAGCTGCTTATGTGTTCATACTTAGTGTAATGGTTGTTACAGTTTCACTGGCCAGCGATTGCCATGTTTGGCATGAAGTACGTCAACAGTCCGGAGTCTGAAGAACTGCTGGCCCATCTCTTTGTGATTGTGTACAAGTTGCCACGCGCTGCCGATTCGATTATCAAAGTCGCCAATGTCTCGACCAAGGATCCGAACTATGTCGAATCTGACAAGCACAAGTTTAAGACTTTCGCGGAGTGGGCCAAATATGCCCAAAAAAGAGCAGAAGAAAACCGTGGGCACGTGGAGAATCCGCCGAGAGTTAAACGGCGCGGTCAGACATGGTCGGCGCCACTCTTACTTCGCAATGAGCAGGAAGGAGAGGACGCCGGTGCCGGTCTGCTACCGGCTGGTCGGGATGCGTACATTGAGCCACATGACGCTCCATCTGCAGAAATACGCCGGCATCCGTATTTAACGGGACCATTCAACCCATTTCCGCATCTTTCATGTGTAAGTACCGGTATGAACCTTATTCCGTTGGGATAGATTGCACGATGCATTCCAGCTCGACCTGCCAGCACGTGTATGCTTTCAATTGTAGGGATGGAAACCGGATACCTTGGACAAACACTGTTGGATGAAACGGATCGAAATCATCCGGAACGAACCAGTCCACACCGGAATCACTTCCTGGATGATTTAAATCTCCTCCCGTAACGTCTTGGCCGCGATGCATACGGAAGACGGGAGATCATTTTCGATCAGCATTTGTTTCTTTACGCTGAACGTACTCTGTTACAAAGAGTGGGAGGAGATTCCGGAACGTTACTTGAATAAAGCGGACGGTTTTTGCTGGGTAAGTGCCACGCAGTAAAGTGTATGTGAGAGCAACCACTTGTTATCTTGTTCGATGGGCAGTACGTTTGATACAGAAACATCACGGGTAGACAGCCTTGTAGCAGTGCTGTTATATGTAAAATAATGATGCTTTTTTTTCACAGATTTATGCCCCATCCGAAACAGAAACTGTGTCCACTCTGAAAGCTTGGTCCGCGATACAAGAAAGACTTTGTTGAAATGGTGGATTTTACAGTAGCCAGTGGCATTCCAGTGACCGTGGCGGAAAACAGCGAGCTGGTGACATTATCGTCACCTATCCGGGCGCCGCCCATCAAGTGCGCAACCATGGCGTAACTGTGGCCGCTGCCATTAATCTCGGCCTACAGTCGTGGCTCGCCAAAAATTCGGCTAAATTCGTGGAATGTAAATGTGAGTGCGGTAATTGCTCCACAGGATATCTCAAATCCGACAGCGACAACTGGGCCGTATGCCGGAAGAGAAACATATCCCAGCTGCGTCCTGTGGATGCTGTCGGCATGAACGCCCTGCACGCTGGACTGGCCGAAAAGTGCGTGGCCGCAAATATCGCCATTCCCGTTCGATGTATTGACCTCAAGACCAACGAAAAACTCATCGGTCCGGCAGTTGCACACTTTTGTGAAGCGAAAACGAGCGAGATTCGTGACAGTCATCGCGCTGGAGTCCATGTTATTGAGCCAGTTGTATGCACCGTTGACCCAGAGGGACTGTATACTCCGGCTGAACTGCTTCCGCGTTTGGTGTCAGGCGACGATAGTTGTTCTCGTGAAAGGTATGGGCACGCGCAACATCTCTCACAGACAATATCATTGACTTTCGCACTAGGACGCTGGACAACTCATGTGTAATGCTTGTTGGGCGCCAACGCGTGGAAATGACGATGTTGTTGGAATTGAAGTCAATCCAGGTAACGCAGCAGTAAATGACCTTTATACGGTCTCCACATTGCTCACTCATCTTGTCATAAACGTTCTCGATAAGAAGCTGATCTTTACTACATCATAATGTCATGTTTAGGCGTGCGTATACGTTCGTTGTAACACTGATGAGGATACGCTGGCCCTGCGAGCATTTTGGCAAAGTGCGTGCGCACCGACAAGCTCACACTAGATAGCCCTTTCGTGTTCCGGATCCTGCGCCTGATAATAGAGCAGGTCGCGAAGGCCAAGGGGGAACGCATGGGCGTTGCCGACTTGGATGCATTTCCAGCGCCAGATCAGCCCTATACGGAGAGTCGGATGGTCTTGCTGTATGATGGACAAGAAATGGCGATTCGTTCCATTAACAGGGGCGAACGCGTTATCATCCGCAATAAACCGGCAGCGTTGTTCCCGCGTGACCTGCGGCTGCTGATTAAGAAGCCCAGCGACATGAATGACGTCGAGCATGCCGACTGGGAGTATATCGTCGACGAAACTGGGCGCTGGACCACGTTCCTGGGCTTTAGCGATGCCGTGAAGGCTGCCATGTACCTGATGTGGGACCGGATTGACCAGGGAGAACTGGGATTCGGGGGCGCCAAACCTGCCGATGCACGTGTAGACTTCTTCCGGGTGTACTTTGGCCGTAATCAGATGGACAAGTTGTCGGCCATCTCTCGGGAGAATAAGCGGGATGAGCTGCGCATGCCGGAACTGGAGATGAGGCTGGCTATTGCAGCCGATTCGAACGTAACTGAATGAGTCTGATTACCGAACCAGATGTAGAAACGTTAGGTACAATGCGAAAGTGACTCTTGCAAATAGAATGTGTCAGTTATGGTCTTGCTTGTTGATTTGTAGTGTGCAGTGTTCCGAGCTTTTGTGACGAAACACCGCATTCCGCTCAAACGACCACGGCAAGACGCGTCCGCTGGGTCGGGCGGGAATGACAACACGGACCCGACTGTACTCCGCTGTTCCTCTAATCAGAAAGAAGGAACGGACTCTAATCAGCAAAAAGGAACGGACTCGGACAATCTGAGCGAAGTCAGCAGCTCACGCTACATGCTCGCCAAAACGGCGACGCCGGCGGAGAGGCGACGGAAAGCTGTCAAGTGCAGTGGTGTAAGTACGGCTGTGCTATCTCAGGATGACAACGGCGGGCAGCGTGTGACGGTTAATGTGTGTAGGTGATTGCGCCAAAGTCCACGGCGGCCAAGAAGGTAACGAAGGATGAGCTGCAACGGCGGGAACGGGCGTGGGCCACGCAGTTCGGGGGATTTGCCAACTGGATGGTTAGTAGCCACTTTTATCATACCGATACGATAAGAGAGTCACGTACGCATGTCATAATGTTTTTGCAGATGGAAACGGTCATCAGTAAGTTTGGTTTTGTGCGATTTTTCGGCAAAGACGGTGTAGTATTGGTCCGTATTATCGAGATTGTGGAGCAGGACGAGCGAGTGATGGGCGTCGTGTACGGCGACTACAAGGCCAGTCAGCTTGTATACAAAGAGCCGGAAGTGGGCGAGTATATCAATGTGCTGCTGCTTGAACTGGCCCCGCTCACGCTGGACAAGTACACTCGCAGTCCAGTGAAATCCTGGAATATCAAAGTGAAGAGCGACGAAGTGGCGGCGACCATCGTGAAGGAATTGGAGGATGAGTTTGACGGATTGGGAAGCAGCATCCTGTAGGTCACACGTGCGTTGGTGTGGATCTTGAGTTTGATGTTTCTTGGGTTGTTGTTATGGTACATGTTTCTTGCGTTGATGTTATGGTATTGTTATCTCGCGGACTCGTTTGGTAAATGTCGTTCGTTGTGGTTTGTTTGTTATCGCTCTTCTTTGTTTGTGTATTTCGAATAGTATACAGTATGATGAATATGCTTGGATATGTTTACACACTATCAAAAAAAACATAAGTTGATATTTCCGGGTTTGTTAGTGCTTCTTCATTGCATATGGAAATGTAGCCAAACACGATGATGATGAATTTTCAACAAAAACGTCCATTACGTTACATCATTGGTCATATAAACTGTAGAACGCCAAAGACTCGTTAATTAAGGTCAGTCGCGTAAGGCTATTACAGAGATGGGTAGTAAAACGCAAGCTGTCCATACGGTGCCCACAAAACAAGCAGTAGGTTTAGTGATATAGCAGCCCAGCCTGAAGGTCATAATAAACGTCACGCGCACCTGTGCGCGTGGCAACGCATGTCGCGTCTGGGGCACAGTGCTGACGAGCGTAGGCTTCTTGGTGCGCGGTGCGGTTCTCAATGGGCACGCGCGCTACCAACGTACTTATAGCGGATAGGAAGCTATATCGGTATCGCTAAGCTCTAGATCTTCATAGCCCAGTGTGTGTGCGTACGACGGACTGGTCGACCGGCTCGACACAGAGGTAAAAGTTCCTGGCGAAGACGTTGAGGGTGATAATGTCCTGCTCCTGGCAGCCCAGTCGAGCCCCCTCTGCCGCACACTTATCCAGCTCGGGTTTCAAGAAACGCCTACAGAGATCGACACTTGGTCTCTATACGAGTGGTATATAGACTACGTCTGTTTTAATATCGATATATACTAACTATATAAGCTGTCTGCTCGCACTTACTGACAGATCTCCTCGTTGCCGAAGATGGAAGGGGGCAGCGTCACATTGTGCGCCTGCCCGGTGCCGAGCGAGAAGTCCAGACAGCTGATCTGACTGTTGCTTGGCTGGCCTCGGGTGACGCTGCTGTAGGGACTCTCGGGAGTTTCGGGCGCGGAGGCAGGTGCGCATAGCTGGCATAAAGCCTTGACCGAGTTGACTAGCTCTGTACAAACCAGGATCAGTACGCATCGACATCCGCGGCAGCGTGACCTTTAGGCCTGGCTTACCTCGCAGCATTTTATCACCGCTCCCGCCCGACAGGTAGTAAGTACACTCTTCCCAGGTAATCCATGGCTGCAACAGAGTACAGCGAAAAGGTCACACACGTGACAGACTTCCGGCTAATCGAATCTGACCTATTTCAAAGGGATCATTGTCGGTAATCGAGGCCGCGTAGTAATCACACCCGAGGGGCTATAAAAACATGCACTGGTTACTTGTATCTCGTACTGGGCGCAGGCTGTTGCTCTGGCAGTACGCGCATCTTTTGTATGCCGGGAGGTCGCCGATGGACTGGTCGCCGGTATCGACGGGGAGGGGGGAAGGGCGCGCGGGTCTTGCGACTGGCCGTGCCGCTGCTGCTCTCCCCGCCCGCTCGCCCGGGCTCCATGTAGCCCGTCAGGTTGGAGTCGTCCGAGCGGATGACCATCGCGTCGGTCGGGTCCAGGTACTCCCCTCCACCTTGCGCTTGGAATCCCGCGTGGCGACCATCTGATGGTCTG
The DNA here is from genome assembly GCA_034698045.1 of Paramacrobiotus richtersi. Lineage (NCBI taxonomy): Eukaryota > Metazoa > Tardigrada > Eutardigrada > Parachela > Macrobiotidae > Paramacrobiotus > Paramacrobiotus richtersi. The sequence continues at coordinate 6,372 of JAQGAU010001153.1, read as the reverse complement.
CGGGTGCGCGAGCTGCCCGCCCGTCCTCTCCAGGGGCTCCGTTGCGGCGGGTGCCTGCTGGAAGAGCGTGCAGACGGGCTGGCCGGCGGAGGGCGGCGGTTGCTGGGAAGGCGTGGGAGAGGTTGGGGAAGCGGCGAGAGGGAGAAGAGCATGGCGCCGCCCAGACTGCACAGGACGAGCGACGGCGACAGCACCGACAATACCGTCAGGCCCATGTTGGCGAAGAGGTTCTAGGGACTGCCCGTGGGGTCGTCGCTCTACAGATCAACGGCTGCTCGAAAACTATCGTTTAGAAAGGGCTCCAACAGCCAACCCTGCCCTCGACCGTCGTCGCTCTGATTCTGCTCTGCGTACCTAAGCCACTGAATGTGTGTGTGCCAAACGTCTTGATGTGATAGCGATAGCGACGTATGTCTTGGACATGTTCGTCTCCTCTTTCGTCTTTTTGCTCCTTGATGTCCCCATGATCAGTACTAGTACCGCACTGTATGACATTGTGTTTCTTTCCGCCAGCGCGAAAAGAAGCCGTACACAGTAAAGCACTAGCTCGCTAGGGGATATATCGATACCGGGAAAACTAGATACCCTTTCCAACAAGCGACCACTGACAGTTACACTCGTCTGTACCGCGGACCGGAAGTTATCGCACAAACCAACCCTCGGCCGATCAGATGAGATGAGCTACAGGTAGACGCTGATCGCCTACTGCGCTTGTCGACGCGGTTAATTTCCTGGTCAGATTAGCCATCACTAGTAACTCTTGCCAAGGGGTTCGCACATGGCTCAGTCGCTCATGTTTTTGATGCTTGTTTGCATTTAAACGCCCTTCGCCGGTCCAAATTCAACATACTTTCATATGATATTATTGTGATAGAGAATATATTTTTTCTTATCCTGCATTTCCTTTTGGCCACTTGCAACGGCAGGTCCGCTTGTACATTTTTTCCTATGTAGAAACAACACTGATAGGCTAAAGACGCTTTTACGCATAGATCACCTGATAAAACCAGTTTACATCTTTAGTCGAAAAATATAATTAGAGAGTTTAGTTTTTCGTGTTGGGAATTAGCCGCATATCAAGGAGTAGGCCCGAGTGCATGTAAAGGTCACGCGGTTGTACGGTTCAGCCATGCTAGAGCTAAAGTTATCCACGAAACAAAATCATCTGATTTCGTCTTGTCACTGGACAGTCAGCGAAGAGCCAGTATGTATAGGCCTATTTCTGTGCACGTGCTCGCTTATCTGCGTGTTTGATCGTTTCTGCTAGAAATCTTTTAATAAGGAGCTATTGTGGACTGTGGCTACGCCAGAACTGGTTGTGGCATAGAGTTTTTTGCCAAAATAACTGAATTAAAGTGATACGGTTGGCTGTCTACATGGTAGTTAATAATGCGCCCACGCAAACCGCGGGGCAGAGTATATATAGAGCCAATGGACGTTGCAGGAGTATTTTGTAAAAATGTAATCTATGCGGTCTCTGCCATACCTCCGTAATTTTCTCCAAGCTTCTTCACCACCCTGCACACCATCTCCAAAAGTTCATCAGATTATCCATAATCGATTAAACACATGTTTATTGATTATCTCAAATGCAACAACGATTCACAGTAACAACGTCCGGTCAAATGAAAAAGTTATTCCAGTCGATTAATAAGTAGTCCTCTTGTGGTTTCACATTCAGACTGGCCGATTTAACAAATTTCACCGTTTAAAAGACATACTCGCTTTAGCATAATTCTACCACCGGCATTTGATTTTTCAGCATAAACTATCGACCGAAGGTCATGAATGAAACAGCAGCGTGTTACTGACCAATTAAAGGAATAAATAAATATAATTGAACGCGCTAATCCAACACACACGATTTCAGCGGAAGTGTCGAACGGGATTGATCCCACGGTTACGCGCACGTGCTTCTGTCGGCTCAACCATGCTGGAAACAATGTTATATGGCCCATTGCTGACCGAATGATGAGGTGCAGCGTTGCAATGCTTTTCGCGTTAGTCAGTGGGGCGCTCTCTGCTCCCAGCAGCAGAGACAGACGAACAGTGCCATAAAGGTCACCACCACGGCACTGTAGCAGTCGCTGAACAAGAGCAACACATCCACCAGACTCGCCTCGATGTCCTCCTCATGCTCGCGTTGCTCCATGTCGCTGTTATAGTACTGCCGCCATACGACGCAATGAAATTGTCTTGCAAATACCGGAGATGGCGTACTCGTATTGTAGTTTAACATGCTGCATGTGCAGCACTCATTGGAGATCGCGGGCTGGCTCTTTGTTTAGAATAAAACTGCAGTAGCAATCTTCTTTTGATGATACCATTGAGTGATTTACAATTAGATCAGCTATAACATCCACGATGTTCAGCGTCAACTCAACGACATATGCGATTAATCGAAACACTTTCTTGTTGCTAGAGAACTATTGATGACACTGTGATTTTTTTATTGAGCCAGAGCGAAACGCAGACAGTAATGAAAACACAAAGCAAAACTGTATAGACTGGAGTTCGTCAGACCTCTCCGCTCTGTCCATTGTGATCAGACACGAGTAGTTAAAACCCAGGCGTTAGATTGTTAACCGTTGTCGTGGCAACGAAGTGAAGGAGCCGTATATTTCGCTGGCTATGGAGCTTCGCAGACAGTTTTCTCATGCAGCTTCCGGTCGTATTTTGGAGTGGAAAGCGCCACCGTACTCTAATATAACCCTTCCTTATACATATTTCACCACGAGGATGAAAGGACTTCTTGCGGCACTTCGCCCGGTTAAGCATTTGCAATAATTATTGTATCTATTTGGCACTATCCCAGAAACAAATAAAAATAAAATTTGCAGTATAATATTTACTGGAGAAAAGTTCTTTGCATAAGGATGCACTACACGCAGTGACCGGAAGTGCAAATGTCTACTTTGCGACTGTTGGATAGCATCGTAAGATATGAGCTAACAATAAATATCGCAGAAAAAACGTACACAGAAAGGCACCTACATCTTTTCTCTTTCGCATAGATTTATAGATTTAAAGCAAATAAGGCAATCTGCATTACACCATACCGATTCATGATCATAGAAATCAGTTAGCGATAATTTCGGTTTTAACTTTCGCGACGAAACAACTGCATCACGTGGTAAAACCGGAAGAGACGATGCAACCTCTGAACTGCCGCTGCATTGTGCAATGTGCAACCAATCGGTTTCGAGACGAAGGCAAGTTAGGACTCGAAAACGAAGATACTGTTCTGGGATTAAGGAAGCAAGACGCAGAATTCGGGGGGAAAGGGTACCCCAGGCCCAGGGTCAGTGGAATTTCATCGAGAACAGATAAGTACAGAGATTCGTAAATTTGAAGTCGTAGTTGATGTAATTCATTAATATGCATTAGGAATATATAACAGTATAAGTTACAGTCTAGTAGTGCAGTTCCACCAATATTAATGGTGGTCAAAAGTTAAAGTGTTCAACAGTACTCCGTCGCACGCTGCGAACCTTTTGGGCGTATTGTTATTCGTTTTCTTGTGTAATTTTTTGTCCTATATCTAAGGTATATCTAAAGTGGCAGCTGCCTCTTATAAAGTCACCGGACACCACAGGTTCACTGAACCGCGGGTACACACGGTTATGGCAGTGCAGTACAAATTTATGGAGAGAAACGTCAGTCGCGGCATTTATATTATTGGATCTTTGCATGAGTTCACAATTCCAGAGCAGCATACATTCAGGATCGATCAATTAACCAAAATTCTCCCACCTTGGCATTTTGGTGTACACAATGAACGGTCAGCAGTAATGCAGTATATATTCGTTTTATTAATTGCTCGGCTCACCGTTTAACTATGAAACGCTAAAGCCTATAGCTAACATATAGATGATCATGATGGCCAGCGACATGCCTGCCATTCAACTTCATGGATCTACACAGGTAACAAAAGAATACGCGCTTGTAGTTGGTTATAGGGAGCGCGAATTCACCACGCTGTTAATTTACAACAATATAGACCATCAAAGTGGCAGACTGTTTTCCGGACCGTTCCTCCTTGACGCAGCGCGCAGATTCTTTGTGAACGGTCACCAGCACGTACGTTTGCTGTATAACACGACATCCATGCATTCTGGAGTGTAAGTGCCGGACGTGGGTCGAATTATACGCAATTGTCGGTCGGCGAAATATATAATGAATGACTAAGAAACGGTACATCTTCGCGGTGGGGTTAACTAAACGCTAACGAAAAGTGCAACTGCAACATACAGTTATGTACACGAAACCCAAGCTGCACATCCGGGAGAGACAAGGAGATCGGGGTGCATTGCCTGTCATAAGCCGCTACAGCTTTTTGGAAAATAGCTGTCTTAACCTGCCTTTGTATTTCGCTGGTCAGTGGCTACATGCCAGGATGCACGATAATTACGGAACAGCTTCTTCACGCAGCAGCAGCCGTATTAAGGCTCCTGGCCTTCCTCCTCAATAATGTCCTCATTGCTAAAGTTCTGATACTTTTCCCCTTCGGTAAGGTTCTTTAGCCGCATGGAGTAGCGCAGCGGTGGGCCCCACCACACCGAGAGGAAGAAGTTGACCAGAATCGTCGCGCTCAGTATAAAACAAATCACCTATAACAGAGGCAAACGGATGTCTTAGTGACAGCACATTATGGTTTTCATATGGTCCCTTACGGATGCCGTGGTGGTGGTCCCGCGACAGACTTCGTCAGGGATATTGTGCAGACACACCGGGCCGGGTTCGGGTTCGTGGGGCGGACTGGTACCGGTAACGGCCGAGTGGAGAGCAAGGTTCTTGGGATGGTTGCGGGTCAGGTGGCTGGTGGGCGCCACTAGGCCGGCTGACACGAAATTCCACAGGACAAAAATGAAACCGAATAATCGCTCCTAAAATGCGATGGCCGTCAGCCCCATGGATACTTTATGTTACAATAGTATATAATATAGACTTACAATCTGGTGCGGCAGAGATGGCCTCCGGGGATCCCAGACACGCAGACGGCTAAGGGCGAAGACCAGTGTGTAGACGATGCAGGTGACGGAGGTACAGGCGAAGAAGCAGGCGTAGCGCCCGTTTTCCACGTGACCGCCCACCGTTATCATCAGCGAGATAAAGCAAGCAGCACTCATGCCCTACAATCAATTTCCCGCTCTTATTTCATTTTCCTCATTTAAGCGAGCTTTTCGCGAAAAGGCGAGTTCAGATCTAACGCAGCAATTATGTACGTCAAGTTTTTCCTGAAATTTCTTAGATAGTAATGTTCCTTAAATTAGATGCAGTAATAACATTATAATTAATGGTCACTTATGTTATCGTCAACAGTAGCTGTCTTTCTGTACGATGAAACAACGTTAAACTGCAATGGAGGTACGTAAGTTTCGCAATAACAAAGCGTACATACTGTATGTATACATAAATGAGCAAGAGGCAACAGAACATTTATCCGGTCGCTTGCATAGCGATTGTTACACCATTACGATCTACCAGCTCACTGGAGCCATGCCCTGACGCTTGCCAGGCTCTTCCTGTTTGACATGTGGGTAAATGTGCTGAAAGGTCGCGTGAGAAGTCAACATGAAGTGTGGCTTGTTTCGGGCCGCAAAGCAGCAACGGGAAGATGGAAGGGACGGAATGGGAGGCAGTTAGCGCGGAAGGCGAGTGCTTTACGGCTGCCTAAGTAGTCCCTGTCAACTGCTCTTTGCATCGCCGCCACTTCACCCGTCACTATTACTCCCACTCAATCAATTATCCCTCACTTCCTATTTATACTATAATTTATATGCACACCCCACACATCTTTATGGGCCCATCTAGCCTCGCATTAACACTCTATGATGTCATGTGTTGTACTTTGATTAGGGCCTACTTTAGACGAGTAATCGTGTATACTGATAAAACATACTTATATGCTGCAGTATATGTGCCGATAAGCTGGCAGTGTACATTACAAACAGACAGCCAATACGTACAATAATGAGCAGTTTGAGGATGCCGTAGGTACTGGTGGTGTAGTCGGGTCCATATTTTAGGGGCTTCCAAAGGCGCTTGTAGCCGTCAGATTTATTGATCGGTTGACTATTGACACGATCAATAATTCTGATCAATAAATCCCGTAAGTACAGAAAGGTTGACAAAAAAGGTTGATCTTTCGTTCCGTGGTTTCCAGCGCTACACTGACACCATACGAGTCCTGCAGTCCATTTCTATGAGTCCATGTCTCTGTGCTTCCATTGTGGCACGAACGTCGCATCACAGAGAAAGTTTAAATGCTTCAATAATTTAATTAATTATGAGACGCATGTAAAAAGACTGGAAGCAAAGAATCAACCTTTTTGCGTATCGATTTCATCGCATGTAATCGATACCGAAAAA
>JAQGAU010001152.1:0-21097 GCA_034698045.1 Paramacrobiotus richtersi | reverse complement strand
TTAGGCGTACGGTTAGGGACTCCGGTCTACAGCACCGCTTAAACTGACGTATCGCACCCGTATCGATTACTACTGAGGATACCACTCACCTGCCATAAATTCAGCACTAACGAAGCATCCCATCGAACATTTTGTCCTGCCAATCTTTCCAAGCGGGTCAGACTGATTAACGAAATCCATAAGGTCATTAGCACACGAAGAGAAACTATAGCGTTCCAGACAGGCAAAGCAGCTGAGATTGGGTAGACGCGGTCTGAGCGTTGTCGTGGACTGGGTGGTGGTGGTAGTCGTAGTCGTAGTGGTGACGGGAAGTTCGTAGCGAAACTGCAGAAAGCAAGTGCAATGTACAGTTCTTACAGTACGAGGCGTTGTACAGTACAGGCGAAAGACTGCCAAGTGGACGTTTTCGATTCCTTCGCCCATATAACGTTACAGGATTATCTTATTTGCAACGGTAATTAGTTGCATTCGTTTCCTGTAGATGAGAGAGATTCCGTACAGACATAGTTTTCCCCTACCCACACTTCGTTCGCTTTCTCCAGCTGCATTTGTTCGAACGACCAAATGGATCCCATGCCGTTGCAATAATCTTTTCTACCGCAAACGCACATGAAGGTCAGATTACCGGATTTATCGACCTGGCGTTTGCATGCATATCCAGTTGACGGACTGAATTTCAAATGTTCGTAGTGTCCTACATCTGCTTGAGAAGCACAGTATCGTTCAAGCGTTAGGATTGTCGTATTGGTTGGACCTGAAATAATCATAATTAATTATTCGTGCACCAGCAAGCACGGACATACGCAGATGGAAGCTACACAGAAGACTAAAAAAATGAAACTCGACTTCGGCAGGAGCCCAAGGACCCAAGGATCCGGAACTTCGAGGAAAAATTACAGAATTGTTCTGGAGCGGAAGAGAAAGACTGTACTTACTTGCGTATGTGCCGCGCACCAAGCAGCCCCTGCTGCACTCTTCGATGCTAGCAAACGGTGCATTACGGTCAGGATACATGGAAACCATATCAGCGTTACACACGTCACTCCCGTTATTGAAAATCGGAATGCAACGCCAGCACTTCATGCCACGATTAAAAGCCCACTCTGGATAGAAGATGTCCGGTGGGCTGACCGGAAACTATTTGAGAAACTAACATAACTAACCCACATAATTTTTTACTGCTGATAAATGCCTAGGTATGTTTCAAGTCATGCAGCTACCGAGTGATGTTTTTCTGACTTTAACCAACACCGACCATCGACTGTTAATTTGGTATTAATTGCTGTATATGTTCAAGACCTATCGTATTCGCAGGCTTATTGTTGAGAAGGAGGATAAAGCTGTCGTGTACGGTTTTCGTAAGTTTCACCACTCCCTATCGCTAGTCGAGAAATCACTTTGTCGCTTATTTCCAGATTTGCTAATATCAGTTAATGTTAGAGAGGAGTTCACCTCACTGAGAGCACACCAGCAATTATGGTGGTCGCTGCAGGCTGCAGCTGCGCTTACGGTATATAATAAAGGCGCGGTTGTTGCGGCAGCTTCCAACTGCGGTATTCGGAGAGCACCCTGATCGCATCAGTTTGGTAGGCTAGGTGGCACTAACAGTCTTGTCAAAGTTTGGTAAACCTTGAGTAAAACCTGTTTTAAACTGCTGCCTGAATGCACCTAAGCGTTACGCAACTGTGATAACGGCATAAATATTTATTCTTTAAATATTACACCGGCTCCTGCTAAGGATAACACAATGATAATCTACGCAACGACATCATAGTGCACTGGTTAGGTCAGACGACAATACTGGCTCCAAAGATTACGACGGCAAGAACGTTACTGTTCAAAACTAAAACCGAAAAAATCGACACCATCGCACAACAGCATAGTACAATAAAGTAGTTGCGTGTTACCGCTATCTCTGTATTCTCGTTATGACCCTAGGTCACTCACTACATCAAACCAACGAAATGGCATGCGTCGATATAACGGCGCAGTTTCATTATTATGAAACTTGAGCTTCAGCGACTCTTCAGCCGTTTACAACGGCTTTGAGAAGCGTTCGAATCATCCCCAGTCTCGGCTACCCGCTTGATTATCACAGGTGTCCTGACACAGAAACACAAGATTACAACGGCGATGCGGCACGCCCATACTGCGTTGACGATGTAGAATTCGCTGACAATTAAAACAGTACTTGCATCACGAAGAGCATCCTGCTTACTTACTATGTCGTTGGCTACGGAAAATTGCTGTCAGTAACTCATAGGAGCTCACCCAAGTGTAAGGCCGGTTGTTCTTCGCAAGTGTATTCCAAGTGAGCTGCAGAGCGGCATCCCCTCTACCATTGCACAAGTCTCCGCTGCAGATGCAGTCAACGCGAGGCGAACTGTCTGTTAGTATCTTGCACCAATAGGACGCGTTAGGAGTCGTGGGCATGTCGTCGGTAGAACCGAAGTCATCACCGCATCCACGAAATAGCCAGCCCTCACGTGATTCACCTGTAGAGATTGTGTTTCGCAGCATTAGAACCCAGACTTCGACATTTCAATTACAATCTATTGAAATTAATGCAGCGGCCTATGGGCGATGTAAGCGGGACTGAAACAGACTCTCTGATACGCTTTCTGCTAGATGAGAAATGCCCTCAAAGAGAGCCATCTGATTCAGTCTCGCAATGGTTCGTCCAACAAGGGATTCTCACGACTTCAGAATCGCGGATTGCCATCAGAATTTTACCATGATCATGCCACCTCGATACAACTAGTTTTATAGCTAATCTGGGGCCTGACGCGCTTCGGATGGCCAGGAGAAAATCCCAGAAACGAATGGCATGTTAGGGAGGTTTTCCGCTGATGCTACCGCCTTTGTACGATGAAGCACCAGTGATCTGCAGTATTCTCTGCTTATTGAAAAACGACCGGCCCGGCAAGGATGTGCTTTTTTACCTGGACTTTAAATTACAGCCTTATAAAAAACCGGCACGGCACAGTGACTCTGCAGTCTAACCTTTTGATACAGTTCCACGTTAAAAACAAAATAATATCGAGACTGTCGTTGTGAGCGTTGGTAGGAGTGATCTGTGGTTCCAAATTTTTTTTGCTTGCCTGGCCACTCGATATTTTGCCTTTTATTCGAAGCGAGTTCAGCTATCAGACTGCCAGCGTTCATTTTCGATATATCCCACTGTCGGTACAGGATACAGGATCAGACAGCTTTCAGCAAAGTGATAATTGTGACAACGGTAACTGGTGAAAGAAAATGCAGCAGCTCGTAGTATTCACGACCAGTAAAAGCCATGACTAAATTACGCATCCCACACTAACTAGATTGCACAGTACTGTAGAGTTCTGCAATGGACTGAAAAAGTCAGTCCAGTCCGGTCCAAAACGTGTTTTCATTTCCCAAATCCAGTCCAAACCTGACCCACCCAATCCGTCCAGTCCAATCCAAACATTTTTTTCCCTATCCAAATCCAGTCCATTCCAATCCAAAAAATTGTTTTGCAATGTGCATAAACTATTCATTCGTCCATTATAGCATTGCAGGGTTTTTTTACTTAAATTTGGTGGTTAAATTTCCAAACACTTGGGATCTGCTGGCCGCAAACAAAATAAACATTCATTTTGGTGCTATTAACATTTCCCAGTGCACTTGTTGAACTGATTATTATGGAAACTACGGACCAGTTTCCGTAACCAATCCAGTCCATTTGTGCCAAACTGGAATCCAAATCCAGTCCAAAACCATAATTTTTTTTCATAAATCCGTCCAATCCACTCCATATTCTGGTATGGATTGGATTGGACTGGATTTTCCAGTCCATTGCAGAACTCTACAGTACTGTTGCACTATTGCAACGCGGCGGTCCCATTGACGGCACCGTCTTCCGTATCATCCCTTTCATATCTGTGATTTTCCCACGGCCATCCCGGCGCGTGCTTTAACTCTGAATAAAGGTAGCTGCATCCAGGTGACCTGTTCACCATAAGATTTTGACGGCGGTTCTGGCGTTGTGAGAGTGTCTTGTACGTAAGTGCACATGCTGTATAAAAATCCGGTATCACAAGCGCAGCGGAGTGCGATTACCTAGTGTGATTTCTACTAACACAGGTCCGCTTATACCAGCACGTTTTGTGCTTTACCACGACATGTTTTGTGGCCCTGGCTTCTGTTGTAGCAACTTAGAATATTTGTGGAAAACACTGCTCATTCTTTGACAGCGGTTAAAGGATCCCGTACTGTATTTGCTTGTTGTCGAATCTCATTGTGCTTTAGAAAGGGACCTTTTCGAGTTGGTTGTCTGCTGCTGGACCGTCAGTAGGTCATTAGTGGAAATCTGGATATACTCTAATCGACCGTAAATATATTAACAAGCCAGCCGTCATCAGTTCGCCCCAGCCCGTAGAATGTGCCAATATCAAGTACATGCCCTCCAAAACGAGCCCCGACAGAGTGTTTCGTGATTTCCACTGTCGTAGCCAGATGTGTAACAGACTTTCTGCAGACGTTGCACCTCACTTACCCCCTTTATCATACACTTGCGTTGTTCGGCAGCCTTTCTGACAGCTAATTCTCTTGACACTGGCAGCTTCATATGGCGGATCCCAGTACTGATCGGTCATCTCAGTGGCCCCTTGGCACAATAGACTAACTTGACTCCCACCATGCATACAGGAATAACACCGAGCGGGTTTGAGTGTCTGGCTGGCACTCTGCCGTGCAATGGAGTATCCAAGTTGGGTGTTGACAGCAAACTGCGCAACAGAAAACATATGTCAAGTTGTGCCGGGTCATTTTAGGGGCAGGGTCTAAAACCTGGGCATGGCCCCTGCCCATGGGCATGCCCATTGGACATGGTCACCGAAAAACCTGGGTTGCCCAAAGTCTAAAACTTGGTCATGCCGGGATAAAAACTGGCCATGGTCATTCAAACCAAAAACGTTTTGCACGTTAGTTGAACACTACGTTTATAAGGCAGTGTGCCAATATATCAATATATGCCAATATATCTATTAATCATCTGATAACCCACTTCCCATTTTTAATAAACGGCTATATTTCTTTCTAGCGTGCAGGGCGCACTAAATGACATAATCGCACCCAGTATAGTGTATAATTATTAGGCAGATCAAGAGAAACGACAACGCTGTCGTAATGCCGCGATTTGTTATGAAGTATAAATAGCGACAGTCACACAAACAGAATGCTTGTGGTATAAACTGATTTTCGTTAGCCGCACAAAGGCTTATCCTGTACTTGCACATTCTAAAATTAGTTGCAGTAGGATCAGGACCGAAATTGTAGTGCTAGTACTCGGCCTGCATAATTATAAGTGACATCCCATGGTTATCGTATGTAATTTACGTAAAACGAATCATCATGTTATGCAGTTGAGTCATTACTGCAGTTCCATAACAAAAAATCGTCCATCGTTGTCGTCCAACTTATCCTCGGTTTCTGGGTGGCCGTGGTTATTAACCGTTTTGATCAGACTGTATGGATATCATAAATTACGGTGATAAACGACGCTGTTCTAGTTGGAACTCCTTGCTTGTTGAACGCGAAACTTGAGCGCTTAGTGTACTGCCTACATATCACGCGTTCCCCGCCACAAACATTCACGCGAAAGTAAAACGGTTTTTGTTCAGCACTGCCGTATGCACTTTTTTCCTGCCATAGATAAGAGATTTTGTGCTCGTACGTGCTACTCTTCCGTCTTTCGCGCACTTGTTTAGTCCCTGCTTAGTAGAAATGAAAATCGCTTAGGAATGTCGATGTTTTACAGTAACTCCATTCTTTGCCATAGCAGAGTGATTGAAGGTAACGCTAATGTCTGGACTGCAGCAGCGCTGCAGTATTAACTAGTCTGCAGTATTAATTAGTTCATTAAAGGTTATGGTGCAGTGCATGACTATCCCGATTATTTAGAACTGGCAGCAGTCGCAGACCGGGGGCAGCATACCTTTAATATGCCTAGAGTCTCATGCTTTACTGCACACAACGTACTAGCTACTAATGGGAATCGGGTTATGCAGAATGGTTTACAGGTATAGCAGCTCGTGTAGGCTGGTTTCTGTTGTATTCTTTCATTGTAATACGCGTCTACGTAGTGTTCAGCATGCGTGCAAACCGCAAGATTACGCTCTGTTTTTGGTTTGAATGACCATGGCCAGTTTTTATCCCGGCATGACCAAGTTTTAGACTTTGGGCAACCCAGGTTTTTCGGTGACCATGCCCGGTGGGCATGCCCATGGGCAGGGGCCATGCCCAGGTTTTAGACCCTGCCTCATTTTAGGACAGTAAGGATGCATTTTAAGATCCAGGTAAATGTATCGGATCAGGGGAAACTGCATTGTTTGTGAGCTTAATCCTCATGTTATTGAAGTAACAGCAGCGGGTTGCTCGTCCAAATCTACCAAAACGCTACAGCTGTGCTACCGGGATAATTATAGGTACAACTAAGGGAAATGACTGACAAGATCGTCGAGACGACACTCTTTCGAAACTGCTGGGATTTACTTACGTCATCGCATGATGTAAATGCCAGCACTTTATACAATGTCGTGATTCCATGAGTCATTTCCCCTAGCTTACTATAAGTATTCTGAATCAGGTTTTGTTGAAACTGGACACATTAGGGCAACCTGTCTTGAAAACGCATTACGTAGGGGCCATCGCTATCTTACACAGAAACACAGTATTGAAGCTGGTTTTCAGTTGCCACGAACAGCATGTGTTCTGTCTGGCACGGAAAATTTTCAACGACTGTAAAAATTTTATTAGCAACTGCCTCGTATCACTGTCGAAACCGAAATAATTCAGAGCTTTTGTTTTGGAAAGCAAGTTTGTCTGCTTAACCAGCCCATACATATATGACATGAGAAACTGCATAAGCAAAAAAACAGGCACGCAACAAACACAGAATAAGACCTCAGTCCTGTGAGCCCGCTGGTCCCACTTCTTCTGACACCACGGCCAAAAGACTGTCATCCTAGCTCATCCATAAAGAAGATATTTAGATATATTAACTTGTTCAGCGTTTTTTACGCCTTGCGTCCTAGCAAAAAAAAGGTTCCCCAAAATGGAAATTGTTCCTTCAAAAAGGTCAATTTTGGAATATCTTCCTAACTTCTTTCCGTCTGCGCGTACGCCATACCGACTGACTGCGGCTCGCTCTGGGGTTTTTTTCGAAAGACCTTGCGTAGTCCTTTGTTTCAAAACTCTGTTTCCAAATGACAGTACGGTAGCAAAAGATCGAGCGCGGTCACTGAACTGTGTTTACAGCTGAGACCTTTTGCGCTTGTTTTGACGTTGCAGCCGTACGGTAGTACTCAATCACACTGTTACTGAATCTGTGGTTGAATGTAAAAAAAACAGGCACATACAGACGAGCAACCCGTAATTTATAGCTATAGAAGTAGGCATATCTATGAAAGCTGCTTTAGTTCGCGTCGCGAACTTCGCGACAGATTTCTTCGAATAATTATCAAATTGTAAATTAAATCAATCAAATAAGTATTTCCATCAAAAACCCAGTGAATGTTCGGTTGAAGGAAAAGATATTTAATTCTCCACTGCTTGCACTAATCACATTCACAGAAAAATTTCTTTTTGCGTAGATAGCTGACTGTCTTTCTATTATTACGTTGTAACTGTGGAACAAAATGCAGATCACGAGAACGGCTAGTGTGGCTCCTTACCGACTGGGCATCTTTGGCTAGTTGCTGCACATGAACTATCGAAAACCCGGAGGCGACAATCCACAGAGCCAGCGTCCACAGCATCGCCCCTTAAACGTGACCTTTGGTTTCGTAATCACCCAGTATGGCATGACATTTTTTGCGATATCCAAGGAGTAAAGGCCACAAAATTCCAGCTTGAAGCAATCTCACGCCAGAAAAAAACACAATATCTCGCTAAAACCTACACTACTTCTTTGAGATGCGCTTGACGAATCTGAGGAAAGGTTTTTCCAGTGAAAAGAAATGCATCAAAGATACGTCGACAATGGCCCTTTCGGTCGCAGCAGACTAAGATCCACTGGGAAAACAGAGTTTTCAGGATTTCCCTGAACACCAGGGTATATTTTTTTGGCTACCAGCGCTTGTAACGTTAACGGACGTTCCATACTCTAATTTATATCATGCTGCAAAGACCTTTATCACAGATATTGGCAAATTACGACCAAGAATTTGTATTACAGTGGAAAACGCTGAACAAAAAAAAATAATAATGATAGGTACTTCAGTACTAATAATACTGATCACTGTTTTTGTGTTTGCCGTATTGCAGCGTACACATTCTGCACCAGTTGCGAGCACTCTTGCATCAACTGCGTTTTTGTGTACGCACACATGCTTGTTAAGAACACAGAACGTAATTAGCTCCGTGTTCGTTCTTAACAAGCATGTATACGTACAGTACACAAAATACGCGTGCCTTTACTTCGCGGCTATATTTTAACGCTATGGCAACAGGGAGTTCGAATAATAGTACAAGTTACTGTCGAAGTATAGAACAGCGATGATGGAGGTGGAAGTGTACACAAATACGGTACCTCTTCGAGTGCTCGTCACCGTACGTTTCGCACCGAATTGTCCACGATCACGAGGGAATGTTAACTGATAATGAGCAGCAGTATACAGCTGACAATTGTGAGCACAGTTATCACGAAGGTTAAGTAGACGGTAACTGTGTTGGCACGTGACTTTTAAGAATTGTATTCCTTTCTGATCACCAGTACCGTACTCTGTAGTTCGAAAAAATACAATAAAAAAATGTGGGAGATTCAGCGATTATGCCCGCTTGAAGCAGCGTATAAATTCTTGAGACGCCGACTCACTTTTCGAAATAAAGGTTGACGGGGAACAGCGAAGGAACATTATTGTCACTCCTCATGCCTTCAGCAGGCGGCTTACTGCCCTTTCCGCAGTTATAATCGTGACTTGTTTCCAGGATTGGGAAGTCTGATAATGACGCAAACCTACGCTTCAGATCTGTAGCGCCTGTTAAAAATGATGAAATCGTGTCCGTAAAACTGCAGTCATTACTGATGCATCGTACGTTTGCATCGCTTAATTAATTTATGTGCATGCATTCGTTTCGGCACGAGGGGGCATGAAACTTTGTGTAACCGTAGGCCGCACACATGCTTTTTCGTTGTTGAATTAAAAATTTAAATAAGGATTGCGACAAGTGCATTTAAAATACGGAGTTTCAAGACGAACACGTCTGAATGTCTGTCTGTAGTAATTAACGGGTAAATTGCCTAACTTCGAATTTTCGTGTGTATGATGGATTTGCTACACTTTTACCTTTCTTTACAGCATTGTGCAGTATTACGCCGTCGTAGCGCAGGCATGGCATAACTGACAATGCCTTATTACATACAATACCTCAAACAAAAGCACCCACAGACGAAAACTGAGATCAGCATTCAAGCTAGTACATTGCGCAGGTATCGTGACCCGCTTACGGTGAACCGCCATTGCAGGTGGTTAAAGCTTTACCTTGCGGTACAGTAACACCATTTCAACCGATTAACGGTTTTAGAGGTCGAGCCGCGAAGCGACTTGGATGGTAAGGAATAGCGACGACCACCGGGTATGGAACGTAATGATTGTGCCAGTCGATGAACAGTACCGCTTGTGCAGTTGTGGTCTCGGTAGCCCATGTCCGGGTGGTAGTCGTAGGCTGGGGCGTTGTTGTGGTTGGAAAGGAAGGTGTCGGGTACGAAACAGGTGGCTCAAATCAAAACTATACGGAACGGAGTAGATTGTACATACGAGTCTACACTACGAGTCCTTCCAGATTACCCATTCACTTTCCGGAAAGTTTTGGTACATGGTCGATTCACTCAATCCCGAAAAGGCCGCTACCGAGTGGGCGTTGCAGTATGATTTGTCGAAACAAAAGCAGTCGAAGGTGAGATTCATTCTTCGTCGGCAGAGGTACGGTAAGGTCGTGGCAACGGTACCGTACGGAGTTTGAGCAGTCCTTGGTGATCCCAGTTCCTGAAAATATTACTCCTGAAGCACTTTTGCACAAATTCTTTCTTTTAATATACCTGAGATAAAGGTGACTGAGCATGTGGCCGCTTGGCAGGCCCAAGAGGGAGGAACAGCCACGCGCAGCAAATCACTGCAGACCGTCGCGTTAGAACACTGGTAGCAGTAACTGGCGTTTCCAACAGGACCACCGGGGATCTTGTGAGTAGCGTAGATTCCTGGGGTTGTGGTGGTAGTTGTGGTCGTTGTTGTTGGGGGCGGTAGGGGATCGAGTCCAAACTATGAAGCATGGGCGTTATCGAATGGCATCTTCTGGCTTACTGGGGTAAATCCCGCTGATGTTTGTCTTACCCAAATGTCGTTTGGCTGGCTATACGGCAATCTCTGCAGATCCTGCTTCATAGTCCGTTCATTGCAGTAGTGCGGCGCATGACAAACGCAGATGAGCTGTCTTCCGCTTCCCGGCGAGCTATACCACTTGCACGCAAAGGGATCCGGAGTTGGGAAGTTCAATCCGGCCCATTCTTCCGGAGAAGTTGTCTCTCCGCAGCCGCGTTGGAAAATTGTCATTGGGCCCGATCCTTCTGCTCAAATGATCAAAATTACTGTTGCCTAAAGAATATTTAACAAGAAAGATATGTCAGACTACGTAGGTAGCTGATGTGGCATTAATTGCAGTTTATCATACGTGGTGCCGTGTACAGTTGTCCATGCGGTAATATGAGAGAAAACAGTGGCTGAGTCGAGATGTGAACATAAAGGGGATCGAAAACGAAATAGATCCAGTGCTGGAATCCGAGAAATCGCGCGGTATATTAGAGATGGTGTTCGCAAAGTTATCTACGGATTTGACTACGGGTCGTGTCGTTGATATGCTGCATCCCGTGCTGGCAGCACACGGCGCACCCAAGTGTCCGATAATATTACCGAACAGTGTAATTCGTACGATATGTACAGCGCGGCAAAATAATAAATCAATACCCATATTACACAAAGTGTGCGTCAGCATGAGCGCGTTTAATATACAACATTAATTCTGTGCAAGCAGCCTATGATCGCACCGTTACGGATTTACGTACGTACGGTCTGCGAGACTATACCCAAAATTCTATTATTTATTGTACAACATCCCAAAGGAAAACGTTTACCGCGCAGGCGGTTCAGTGTTTACAAGGTTCTGTTGGGTGCCTTTAGTTGTGCAAACACTAAATATCCAAATATTTAAATTCCCTATAGCACAGCAATCGCACGGACCATACACTGCATGGTAATGATCTCTATCGGACCTCACTTTAAGTGATTGTGATGTGTAACACAGCTACGATTCCGTAAATATAACTGAAAATTTAGTGGGCATTCTGACGTCTGATAAAGGCTTTAGAATACGTCTTAGCAAAATCCCGTCGATAGGCAATGATAAATCAAAGTAATTACATTAGCAAATTCTATCGATTCTGGATAACCCTCCTATGGTTAATGGGATTCAGCCAGTTTCCCACGGTAGGCTGTTCTGGCAGACAGTTTTTATCCAATACAGCAAAGTATTACGGATCTATTCAGTCCACGCTCGTGGTTCTGGGTCAAATTTATGGAGCTTATGATTACACTGTACAGCTCAAAGCCAGAAGTTTTAATGCTTTTGTTGTTTATGCCATGGATTTGTTCAGTCTGTTCACAGTGATTTACGCCGTATGGATTGGGCGAACCAGCAGTCGCGAGTTCCTTCAACGGGTCGACTTTATCAGCCGCAAACTGTCTGGTGAATACGCCATACCAAAGAAACGAAAAGTGTTCGCTTTGTTCGCAATAACCGTTTGGATTATCTTCCATATATCGACAACGCTGTATAAGACCGTAGTGAATGACATTCCATTAATTTCAAGCTTACAAGTCAAGTACTCTTATGCGACAGGTTGCTACATTCTCAATTTCCTGGTTATTGGATATTTGCGTCTTGGCTCTTACTGGAAGCTTCTTCTCGACATGTTGGTGTTGTTTACTGCGTTGTTATTCTCGGAAATTTTGGCAACTGCCACTGCGGCACTTGTTACACCGGTTCCGATACGCACTAAAACTCTTCGGTGCGCTGCAATCTACACAGACGTTTCTGGGAGCATAGCCCTGCTGGATCGGCATTTTTCGTTCTTTAACCTGTGTTATGCGTTTCACTGTATCATGCGAACAATAATTTCCTCTTTTGAATTGGGAGAGGCTTATGCAAATGGCCACGTCATCCGCTGGACTAGTTTTGTTACTTTGGTCCGGGGTGCGGTTATGCTTGCTGCAATGGCGACCGCATTCGTAATGCTTCGAGAAGAGGTACGTGAATAAAGCAGACGATATATACAACTGTAACACTACTTTTTCAAGTAATCCAGTCTGTCTTTCCGTAACAGCTGGAAACCACATTTCATGTGGTAAACTCTCAGCTAATGCGATATGGGGAAAATATTCAAAGTCCTGCTGAACAAACAGAGAAGTGGAGAAATAACCGAGATGGCTTTTCCATTGGAGGGTTACTTCTTACGAGGGAGCTGTGCCTTGGGGTAAAGGCTACAACTTATCGATGCAATAGAGTAGTATGCATATTATCCTTATGACAGCTTTTATCTGCAGATAGTAGGAGCGGTTTTCACGCATGTGATTTTGTTCGCTGAGCTAGGCCACGGTGGCAAGATACCGTCTTTCGACTGGTTCATCGACACCATCGGATCCCTGGCATCGAACGAATCCGTGGGCTTTTTTAGGAATTTTGCAAACGACCCATAGCCGATTTTGTAGAGCCTGCAGCACATCAACCGCTTCCGCGGTCTTGCACAAGGGAGAAGTGCTCGACAATTGACTATTATGTTGTTGTTTCGATGCCCTGCGGCATCGCTGTATGCTGTGCAGTCTGCAGAAGAAAATTATAGGAACTCTTCTTCGATTGATCCGTGATAATTACGAGATAATTATCCTGAATTAAAGAAAGCTAAGAAAAGAGAATCAAATAAAATGTCGGAAACTGGAGTATTTTACCTCAATTGTGTAGTTTACCTTAATTCTGTAAACGTTAAGCATTAAACGTGAACCTAATTGAAAAGCATCGGACGCCGGATTGC
This sequence comes from Paramacrobiotus richtersi, assembly GCA_034698045.1. Lineage (NCBI taxonomy): Eukaryota > Metazoa > Tardigrada > Eutardigrada > Parachela > Macrobiotidae > Paramacrobiotus > Paramacrobiotus richtersi. The sequence goes on along the minus strand of JAQGAU010001152.1, from coordinate 7,992 downwards.
AAACTGCGCAGTCAGCTACCGGGTAATACTTATCGAGTCAGCAGTGTATTTATCAGGGATGACTAAACGGCGCGTATTTTGTTTGCCTAATTTTGCTCGTACCTACTTAGCGCCAAAGCATCGCCGTTCTCTAGCGACGGTCTTTCTGCCTTGGCGGTCTTCCTAAGGTAGAGAGACCGTCGCTAGAGAACGGCGATGGTCCAGGAAATCTGTACGTAAAGTCGTAAACGTTTGAGATTTCATATTATCATGACCATTAATTCATTATTTTGATCAAGTTATGTAGTTGGCGATCGGATCTTCCGTAAATTAGTCTGCCAGTAAAATGGCCGTACATTCACCGCAGTTACGTAAGTAGTACCAGTCAATAATAACAAATTTTATATCGTTACCAGTATCGATATTAATAATGACGACACCTACCTGCCATAAATTCCGCAGAAACAAAACATCCCATCGAGCATTTTGTTCTCGCAATCTTTCCAAGCGGGTCAGTCTGGTTGATGAAATCCGTAAGGTCATTGGCGCATGTTGAAAAGCTAAAGCGTTCCGCACAGATGAAGCAGCTCAGATTGGGAATACGTGGTCGGAGGGGTGTCGTCGTCGTGGTGGTGGTAGTAGTCGTGGTGCGAATGGGAATCTTGTAATCAAACTAGAGGAATAACAGACTTATATCTTGGTTTATAAAGTAGCGCGAGGATCATCAGTCTTATGTTGTACCACAGTAGAAACGGTTTTCTTTGCCCATGCTAGAAACATACAGACAGTTCTCGTGTCAGGTCAAAATTAGAAAGCGTTCGGCGCTCACGAATGCGAATCCGAATACGAATTAAGGCACCGCAACGTCACGAAAAATAGGCGTGGTGACATCTATTCGTTTCGGGCCATGCGTGAAGAACGAAATAAAGCGCTTGATTCGTGACTGCCCTGCGGTTTCACACAGCAATCACAGTTATTTTTCGATTTCCGTGTCCGACACATTACTGGATAGAGCAAAATTTCCTCTACAAACTGAGGCCATCTAGAAAACGAGAAAGTTAATGTCCAGGACAAACAAAATTTAATTCTCAAGCATTCAGAAATGCCAAAAAACTTCCGCTCTGCAAGCGCGTGCATTAAATCAATAATCAGGCTCTGACTTGCCTTTTTCCATTTCGACCAAGACAAAATTAAATGTGCACGTGCACTAGTGAATTTCCAGTGTTCTGGATATTTCTGAAAATCTGCCAGTCTTTTGATTTTGTTGTTCCTGCACACGAGTGAAACAATGGAGAACACGAAACAGATTTATAATCGATGGAACGCGGCGGCTGATCTGTCACTTCTCGAAGAAATCCAGCATTATAGCCCATACGCTGCTGAAGATGAGGAAAAAGCGTGGAACGGCGTTGTGGAGAGTATAAATACTGCAAAGGTAATAGCACTATTACGTTTGCGTCAGCGCTGCGATTGACAATGCATTTTCGATAGCTTTTGAAAAAGCCCACTGATGTTCGCGCTCTGAAGGATCGCATGGAAATACTTGTGGCGGCTTTCAAGGCAACGGATCTTCGGAAGAAATCGCGCAGTGGGACAGAAGAGCAGTACGGTCGAATGGAGGAGTTGTTGCAGGACGTTTTGTCAGCCATGGAGAGCGCGAACGAAGCCCGTCGACAGAAGACCAAGGCTGCAACTGATCTGAAAGCCCAGCAGGATCGTCTGAAGAAACGCATGCGCGGAGCAGGAGAAGATGGACGAAGAGTTCCCGGGGACCATGACGAAAGTGTTGCAGGTACCGTTGACGACTGTTCATACAGTTCTAATGTTTGGTATTATTTCATTGTCATTTTAGTTTTGAATTTACGCTATACTTCATATTTCTGAATTTTGTTCGATATGAATATTTTGGTACATCTTCTAAACTGCATTTTGTTTCATAACCAGTTACTTGTACGATTTCGTGTTCAGTGTTTGATGTTATAAATTAATTAATGAATAAATACACCAGCTTCCTTTTGGCAGACAACGAAGGATTGGACAAATGGCTGGAAGAAAATCCTGGGTGCGATAAGGGTGATTGGTTACGGGATCCGCAAGCGCAACGTAAGGCGGCGGGGTCTGACGATGCTGGGGAGTCCTCATCCAGTTCTGGTAGCGGTTGCGTGCGTTCTTCAAGAGGACAGAGGGAAAAAGCAGCTGACGTTGATGTTCTGCGGATGGATTTCATGGCCAAACAGGACGAAAAGAAACTAAAGTTTAAAGAGCAAAAAGCAGCGGACGACAAGGAAATTCGGCTAATGGAGCTCGAAAATGAACGCTTACGTCTAGAAGTGGAAAAGTTAAAGTGGACAGCGCTGGCAAAGCGAAATAACGCTGAAGATGCATTTTTGTATAACTGAAAAGAACGGTGATATAGCAAGCACTTGAACATTTGTTGTTTTGTTCAAATTTTATGTTTTACTGCAGATTGTTTTATTTTTGTTCTGTATCAGAAATTACTGTTTTATTCCAGATATTCATCCAATGTAGGCGGTTCGAGCATAAAATACTGGCTGGCCTGGTTTGGGTACAAACAATTACAACAATTTGTCAAAAAAACACCCATTCGAAACATTTTGTTGACGGGCTTCTCAAACAATTTCATCTGCTTTTTAAAGTCAAGAAAAGCAAATTTCACAACAACTTCTTTGAAGCCCCATTCAACGGATTCACGCACTGTTTTCATTGCATCATTCTGATGTTGTTTTAGCTGGTTAAATGCCGTCTGAAGTTTTGAAAAGAGCTTTCTCAGGTAGTCATTCATGCCGAATCCGTTATCACCGTAAAGGACAAATTTCCGCAGAAAATTCCGCTGTTTGGCCTTGAGGTCCTCCAAAACACCGCTTTCTTTGAACATCCGACTGTCATGCACAATCCCAACTTCGCCTCCATAAAGGCTGCATATGAGTCCTAAATCAGCAAGTATATTAGAGAAAATACTACACAAGGAATAAAAGAGTAAAGAGTAACAAAAGTAATATAATTGTACTTATTAACAAAATATAAAAATTTAAATCTCTCGAGATTTTTCCAAAATGTTTTATTTTAGCAGACTCATACCATTCGGCAGTAGGATTGACTGCCATTTTGTGCAGTGAAATCGCTTATGTCCGCTGTACATAATTTGTTGATGATATGTTGGGCGACAAATGGGACGCGCGGTCCCGTCAATGAAAGAGAAAACATCAGGGAAAACACCGCCCTTCCGTGTAATGGCCGAAGCGTATACTGACAAATGTTCTTCTGAAAGCCAGGAGTGGTTCCATCTGCTCAGATGCTTTTTCCATCGATTGTCCAGGAGACTTAACACAGTGTAGAAAATTCGCGAGAGAGACCCATGTGAGCGACCGAACATTTTCCTCAGCTCAATCCATCTGTTTGGATAGCAGAGGCGTCGCAGCAGGATGCAGTTCGATTCAACACGGCATACGTAGTCTCCTTCAGGTGTCCAGATGTATTCGGGAATTTCCAGGGCTGAGGCAAGCGGTTCAATGTGTGCCTTCCGGAAACGAAAGTAGTCCCAGCATTCTTTTTCGCTCATGGAATTCAGATCAAAGCTCGGTTCTCGCCAGTCATCATTGAGACGGTTTTTGATCACTCTACGTCGTACGATTCGTCTTCGCAGAACCATAAACAGCCGTCTGGAAATATTTTTCCTTGCGTACATAACAGCAAGCGTGGATAATTTCATCTTTAGTCATACGAAAGAATCGAGAAGATGAACGGGAGCGGAAAACTTCAAAAATTCAAAATACAATTGTTTAACTTTAGCCGTATGGCAAAACCAAGAATTATCCAAGAATTATTCACAAATCAATTCGGTTGACAACCGGAAAGGCGCTTCGAACACTCTCAGGTTGCCCGAATCCGAATGCGGTTGCCGTTTCGATCCGCATCAGTATCCCCATCCGCATTCGGGAGCCGGCGAAAGCTTTCTATTGTCACAAATCTAACCAATATCCAGAGCTTGAAAGTCATTGACAAACATAAGGATGGGTTGCCGTTTTCAATATAACATGAAAGAAAAGGAGCTTTACTGGTTACGCGTCACCGTCATTTTTGCTTACCCACTCTCCGTTCGGTTTGTCCCACCGCATTTGTTCATATGACCAAATGGATCCATTGGCGTTACAGTAGTCCCTTGGACCGCACACGCACACGAAGGTCTGACTACCGGATTGATCGACCAGTCGCTTACAGAAATATGAAGTCTTACGCTTGAATTTCATATCCTGGTAGGATTCGACGGCTGTTTCCGAAGCATAGGCACGTTCCAGTGATACTATTGTCGTGCTATTTGGACCTGAATTACGGTTTAGTGTATACTACTGTATCGGGACACATGCATCTTTCAGCTACCAGGTACAAATAAGTGTACGACTTTTCGAAATGGTTCGTTAGCAGAGAAACACCACATGTCTAAGAAACACAGGACTGGTACCTACCTGAGTATACACCGCGCACCATGCAGCCAGGACACGGATCGGCGATGTTGGTGGACGGCGGAATACGGTTAGGTGAAGTGGAATTCCCTTCATTGTTACACGTATCACTCACAAGGGAGCTTTTTCAGGGTCTAAATTCAGAAAATTCCGAAAACGCGTACACAGACCCGAAACGACCCAATGAACTTAACAAAAATAATGCACTGGCTGCTGGGAAGCAGTTGGGCCCCCAGGGGCAATTTGTACAGCAATAATGTATGCTATGCAATGCAGCACAATATTATGTAATGCATGCTATATGGCGGCATGGCTGACTGCAGTTCCTTTCGACCAGGCGCATTACAAACTTCTCACTTGGGACGAAAAACATTAACACCAGACCGAGCAGGTTCAAGAGTACCGAAGGGGACATTCGGTCACCTGAACTGGCTGTGGGATGATGTTATATGCTTCCCGCTTCGTTGATTATATGTACTGTACAACACAGCCTGCTCCGTGTACGTCTCTGGGCTACCGAATTTCTGTGCTTCCGGTACGCTGTTCCTGCCAGAATGTCTGCGTATTGAAGTTTTTATCGGAAGGGGGGAGTCTTCACGACGTCTCGTCGAAGAGAACTGCAGCAAGCCATGCCGTCTGGGTACATGGTACGCCGTATGCATGGCATACATTGCTGTGCAAATTACCCCCAGGGGGCCGAACTGCTTCCCAGCAGCCAGTATTATTTTTTAAAAGTTCTCTAGATTCTTCTCTACCTGTTTAGAAGTTTTGGTGATTTTCTGAATTTAGACCCTGAAAAAGCTCCCTTGTCAGGTTAGGATCTGTCGGAGAACAACGCCAGCACTCCATGTAGCGACCAAACGCCCACAGTGGATAGAAGACATCCGGTGGACTGAGGGGAAACTAGTCCAAAAATCGGCATGAACTAGATAGTAGTTTTGTTTGGTGCCGGTAATTGAACTCTACGGCGTATGGTAAACATGCATGCTACTGAAGTCAGGTATGTGGAGGATCTTATCAGCATGTCTAAGAATACGTACTAACAAGAACTTACTATAGTATCAGGACTGGTATGTGATTGCGCAATCACGCGTGACGTCAGCGGTCTGCCTTACAGCTCAATATGCGCGCGTAGACTTCTGTGTTGTGGGCGATTTCTGTAACTTGGTTCCATTTCCCTTATAAGTGACACACTATAGCTCAAAAGATAGAGAAATAAATTTGATTAGTAGTCCAAACTACTGATTTCAGTTGTTGGTTCGAAAAAAAAAGTTGTGGTCGTTTCCAGTTAGCATGGAAGTCGACGAGACCGTTGCAACGGTCTCGTAGGCTTCTATGTTAACTAAATGCGGCCAGAACTTCTTCCATCCGAACTAATTGGTGAAATTAGTATTTGGGACTGCTAACCAAATTTTCTTCTCTATCTTTCGAGCTATAGTGTGTCACTTCTAAGGAAAATGGAACCAAGTTACGGAAACTGCCCACAACATAGAAGTCTACGGGCGCATATTGAGTTGTAAGGCAGACCGCTGACGTTACACAGACGGAGACCAGTCCTTTTAGATATAGTAAGTTCTTGGTACTAACAATTGCGCAGCTGCGGCAGGGTCTAAAACCTGGCCCTGGCCTTGGCCTGTGGCCTAGGGTTTTGGCCCAGGCCGCAGAAAATCTGGGCAGGCCGCCGGCTAAAATCTGGCTAAGGCCCCCGACAAAACCTGGCCTTATAGAAACATCAGTCCAACTGCGATGACGAGGATGGTACGGACTTTTCGCTAAAACAGAATGCATATACAGTACTGAAGTAACAGCGGACTGACGATGCGCTGTCTCGTAACCGAGTATTGGCTGCTATGTTGTCGCAGAATGCTGACCTATACTCTACATAACACAATGTGCTGAAATAGTTTTCACGTATAACTTTCTAAGCAGGCGACTGGCGAGGCTTGACCTTTGCGATATTGTCACAGGCCACGCAATAATGCAACCATAGCAAATAATTAAACGGCGTACGGCGAAAACTGAGTCGTAATTTCCATAGAATGCATAACAAGCGGTGACATCACCTACTGACACCTAGTATAAACGCTGCCTCATATCATCTTACGTATCTCCTAACATGACTAGTTTTAACTGGATATCCATTTATTAAAGTTATTGTACGTGTTTATCTAAAATTTGTTTATTGGGTTGCTAATCTCTAAAAAGACATTCAACACTTTAAGAAGGATGTCTTTGTTCGTCTTACCACTGGCATCGGACGGCTCCTGCTCAAGAATCCTGTTTATTTTTGAAGCTGGAAATTGTCCTCGTAGTCTTCCTTACATTGCCACAGAAAGGCAGATTCTTCAGCACAAGCACCCCGCCCTTAGGTGATATCAGGAACCGTTCGATATGTTTTTCTGTTGGGAAAATGTAAAGCCAGCCATCGGCTTCCGTGTGGCAGTCTCGATCATTTCCCGGTGAGGACAAAATAAATTATATCTGGTTCGTATTCTATACTTCTAACCATGAACAATAATCAACCGTGGACGATCGGCAAAAACCCTGCCGCAGATGCTTTCAGCGCGGGATGAGCGAGACTGCCACGCTTACATGCATGCTTGTAGCCCTGGTTGCCAGATATACTTAATTTCTGAATAATAACGTGTCGGTTTGGAAAGAGCAAGTACAGAATTCCTTATCTATCACAACTGCCGATATATATGTCATGGAATTTGTACGCTTTGCTTCCACTACTGAATACGATACACGGTGCACGATACATATCATTCCGTGTGAAAAAGCGTACATTCCCATACTGTAGAAGTAAAAATGACTAATGCGCCTTGCTACTGATCTCTGTGTAATCTGCAGCGTTATGCGATTATGACGAGTAGTACGTATTATCGAAATAACTGCAGCATCTAGCATTCACAGGTCAGCCGTTTCTGATTTTATGCTGTGGTCTAGCAATGCAGCGTACGTGCATGTGGTTTACATTAGAATCTTCTGCCATGATAGATGCGAAGCTTGTTGGCTTTTACTCCCTATGTGACTATGTCTGAGAAACAATAGGAACGGTAGTTGCTAGGCCTGTGCCAAGGCATACGTAATGTTGATTGTAATTCATTATGTGGAAACGTACGGCATATTACGGGGATTATTTCCAAAACAAATCTGGGCTTACACAGAGGATCTGCCATGCTATAGTAAGACAAGCCGCACAGTGCTCTTTGACTGTTTTGGTTGCGTTTACTAGAAGCTATTAACTCTCAATAACAATAATTCAACACACTTATTCTGTGATATTGCACATTCGAAAGTCCAGCCAAAACAATTTGAGACACGTATGCAATACAGGGCTTATGCTGAAACACTCATTAACTGATTTGCAGCGCAACTGAAACTTTCAAGGCTAACTGGCGGAAATGAAATCGGAATATATTATGCTATGGTATCGGAAGTAGCGTGATGAATTTAAGGGAACAGGCAGTGATGTAAGCAGCAGTTTCGGTGGGTTCCGAATTTCAACTGTTTCTTTCACCTTGCGCAC
>JAQGAU010001151.1:0-21105 GCA_034698045.1 Paramacrobiotus richtersi | reverse complement strand
CTCGGATTTCTTTGCGCTTGGATGGATCAAAGCTGCAGATACGTATGTTAATGTACTATACAAGCAAAAACGACAAACAATCCGATCAAAAATTGTATGTTGATAATTTAACGATAAACAAGTGGAGCGGAAATTGTACTCTTACTGTATTGTAAATAAGTTACGGTGCGCGTCCACTTTGCATATATTATATTGTATCCGGGGGCTTCTTACCGTTCGGAATCGATGGGATTATACGCTGTCATATTGGTCAGTCGCTGATCTTTGGGTGCTGCAAACGGCATTTTTTGCTCCTCGCTTAGTTGAAAAAAGTCCGTTGATCGTGTAAACGCATTTTGAATCTATAAACAAAAACAAACAGCTGTAACGCATTTATCTGAAACGCATTTATTGTGTACTCACGTATTTGTTACATTTTTTGTTGATAGTATTTATTTTACTTGATTTTTATTATTTATTTATTTACATTAGTTACGTTATTATTTATAGTACTCATATATTAGTGGCTTTCTTGTTAAAATAAATTAAAAAAATATAAGTTTTCGAAAATGAAGTGTGAAATATTGATTTCTCATTGCAAAGCGCAACTCAAACATTAGTCGACAAGCAAACGAATGAATTGATTTTCCTCTTGCCTGTTGATCTGGTACGCCATGGTTTTTCAAGTACATGAATCCCACTGTGCGCAGCGCATAACAGATTTCACTGGCCAGAACGTCCCGTCGTTCCGGCACATCGTATTGCGCAAAATCAATTATAGGAATGATATTCTTCGGTCTGGAGTCCATTTCTTCACAATTAGTCAGAACACCATGCCAGCGACGAAAGGCTCTTGTTTTAATTCTCGATCGAATCGGCAGGAAACCAAGTTTTATCCTGGGTGCAAAAACCTCGTGTATAATAATATCATCATCTTAAGCAAGTTGTCGCAATGTTTAAAGCAATGAAATCACAATGAGTCAACCTTAATCAATAATACGTGCGGCTTAATTTTGATTCTTTGGTTGGAATCTTGTAAGCTAACTCAGTGCTAACTTTCACGGACAACAATCCTAGTATCTGAACCAATACTGCATAACCGATCTGTACATTGCCCCATTGATACTATCGTTTTGTGGACGATACTGCTGCGATAAATAAGTTCTATCGGAGAGATGTGCAATTCCGATCGTCTTTGTGGCGGTCATAGGCGGTGCCAAGGGTCATGTGACCGTTGTCTGTCGTTGACGTCAAAGTGATCTCTTCCTCACAACAGAATTATCATTAGGTATCGGTTCGCTTATCAGTAAAAACTGGAAAGATACGTACATAAGTGTAAAGTACGTCCACATGCCTAATACAGTACTACTGTGGAAAATTAGTTGACCTTTCAGCGCAGATGAAAAGAACCGTAATACCGCCGTAAAATTTACATAGTACCGCATTGCCAGATACGTAACGCTGATGTATTATTAACTACAATAATATATTGCAAGTCTATCGTGCAACGGTAGTGGCATACCAGGTGTTAAAACCCTGCTCCTGCAAATCGATCTATCCTCCCTGGGAGCCCACCCTGAAAATGGGAGATACGATCAACACCGAGATAAAACTCGACGGCCGGAACACGATAATTCAACCCGACAAGATAAGGCGTGACCGCGGGAAGAGATCCGCGGTCCCTTTTTACGCGACCAAATATGATCTCAGAAATGGATTCCACACTTCCGGTGGCTGGGATAAAGTGAGCCAGTTTTGCGTGTTTTGCATAACTGGTTACAGGTTACCCGTGTCGTTATTTTACTTGTATGAGTCTCGCGTAGATATTGGTCTGACAACAGGACCAGCTCGCGAGTCACATTCGCGTAAAATCCAGCTTTTTCTGCATGTAGTTTATTCGTGTCACATCTTCGTTGAATCGCCACGGAGAACTTCATTTTGCGCTACTAACTGTAGATCCAGGTGGCGGAAATCTGATCTGACTATGGACTGACTGCGGTACTTTAAGTATTCCCGGTGTGTATGACTATGTATGTGTTCTACGATAGTATCAGCTGTTGCAAATTAACTGCACTTCCTTGAGTCCTCCAGAACCATTAGAACACTGTAATTTGTGCTACGATAAAGCTGTAACGTTGTAAGGACCCTGCAAATTGGATTGCTCGATTTCAATGCTTCATTGTTGAGGTACAATACGAATTCCGCATCAAATTGGTGTCTAGGAACACATCGGTTTGTAAGTACCAGTATAAAAAGTATCAGAAAACGTACTGTATATCAGACACTATCTATGGTAGGTATGCAAACGTCGGCTAATAATAGTATTATAAGCCTTGTTAATTTTCGTATTCGTATTTTTTCATTATAAGGCTTGGCCCTTGTTTGTTTAGTAACTCTTGTTCTCACATAATGTTCATGAATCTTGTTAAAGTTGTAATGTTGTCAACTTGTCGTTATGTACAGTATGGTAATTTCCATTGCGCTTTTTCTGCTTTAATAACTGTTTCTATTTCACTCGTTTCAACATTTTTGTTCTTGCGCAGTTCACCGTTCTGCTAACAGGGGTGCTGAGCCAAGTGTGGTCAATAAGTGTTTGATCCTGTCCAGTTTCCAGACCCGCAACTTTTGGGGCAACCTGTTAACCTTTTCAAATTTTTATCTCTTTCCTAACATCTGTCCTGCAGAGTACTGTGTAAATCGGAAGAGGTTGGGGTCCATTTTTGCAATGCAGTATAGGATTGCGTAAAGAAGTCTGAAAGTTTAGGTGGACAGCTACAGTATATATGTCAAGCAGCGATGACTGAAAATGATTTAGAGATTCAAAGTGCGGTAGATTTCGAAATTCTTCGCAGGACTTGTAAACGAGAAGGATACCGGAGTTCATACTCTATGGTTTCGCTGCAAAAGTAGCCATGTACAACCTCATCCGGTGGTAGGATAAAGGTCAAAGCAATCAAAGAGCATATTAATTTCCGTGTCTGGTGTCCGTGTCCACACTCCCAACAGATGGACAATAGCTCAGAGTTGACCTGTCGACTTGCTTTGTATCTAACAAACATGATACAGCCAAAAAGTATTCTCCCTCGAGCTCTCTGAAATTTTAGTCGAATTTTGTTTTGGATGTTAGGGAAGTACAGTTCATTGATCTTTCAGGTTTCTGCAACTGGTGTGATACAATTAGTTCTATAGCGTGCTGCAGTCGCATGAGAAAACCAAGCATCCATATCGCCCAAAATAAAACTTAATGAACGTTCAAATTAGATTTTTGAGTAGGGCTGCCAGACTTCGCAGTGTATGGCGGAAGGGGCACGAACAAATTAACCCCACTTGGCCTAACGAGCCGTTCGTGTCTGTTTTCATAACCTACAAAAACCATTAATAATTTGTCTAATATCTCAGAATACAAAGGTTCAACAATAATGCGGATTATCATTGTGTAAATTCCAGATTCTGGGAGACAAGTAGTCAGCCTTCCGACCATGCTATTATATCGTCGAACACCCCCATGGAGGATGGCCAGTTTCTCACCAGTGCATCTGATTTGTAAGTGCAGATGGTTCTTATAATTAAATTTTGGCCGTTATTCTGTATAAAATGTTTTTGTTTTTACGCCAAAGTGGAGAATTTATCGCTGAAAACGTGCACTTCGAAACTTTGCTGTCTTATAGGTTTGATTGTGATTTGTTTGGCGATTTGGCCGTCGGCGGCTAAAGGGGGGAGGGGTGGCGGAGGAGGGCGGGGCAGCGGCAGCCGAGGCGGAGGCTCCCGCGGTGGCGGTTGGGGCTCCTCCAGAGGATCCGGTTCACGGACATCGCGATGGGGGAGCAGTCAGCCTTCAGGTATACTAACAAGAAATGTGCCTCTCGTATAGTAAATGCAGCGCACAAAAGTAAAAATAAAAAATTAACCTTTACGTTTTGGATTTTTCGGAACAGCTTTATATTATTACAATTATGGCAACATGATACCGGTAATGGAAGTTGCAAACCGAGTTCGCAAAGCGAATTGACGAAGATTTGATAGACGGTAACTGAAATATAAAATAGGTACTCGTACACATTTTTTTGAATTTTTGTCCAGCAAAGACAGGTCCCGTGACAATAATGACATCACTGGTGACAGACATACGGTATATACAATGTTCATCCTGAGAAATTTCGCGGGATTACTAGCAAAATAATATTATTGGGCTGTTGGTGCTTGGCTGCTTCAGCTTGTGCCGACTATGTTAAGTTACACATAAACACATACCTAAACAGAATCACAAGCATAACTTAAATATAAACCCAACCTTTAACCTTTACCGGTTTTACTATACTATGGAGGTCCGTATAGGAGTTAGTGCATCTACAGAGAGCGTTTTCGGCAAGTTGAAGCACTGCAGTAGTGATTCCCTGACGAATACGTGATACCTTTATATTTTGAAGTTATTTAGCTTACAGCTACTATTGAGCTATAATTTCGTACAGATCGATAGAGTTATACTTCGGTTTGGAGGTTCACTGATTCTGGCAAGGTCGCGCTTATGTTTGTCCCAGTATTTCTGTTTGGGGTAGGACAATGCAAAACTGCTTTGTGTCGCTTTTTCGTTTGCTCTGGGCTGTAGAGCTGAGAGAACCATAAAAGATGACCAGTGGTTGCTTTTAAACCTTTGTTCTTTTCTACACTGACAATGAGCATTTGCATTGCATTTGCAGTGATACTGCAAAGTCACTGCAAATGTCGGATTTCAGTAACACAATTTTAGAAAATAAACCCAGGCATCATCTCCATTTCTCAATCCCAACAGCCAAAACATACTTGCACATTTTGCGGCACTATTATTCTTCAAGGCACTCCTAATCGTCACAGCTCACTGCAGTTTAACATCCAAGCTCTGACATAGGTTTAGCATACACATACGAGGGAATTTTTATATTTTTCCCCGATCATTTACAAAAGCCTGTTATCGGCGGAAAGTGAATGCGGAATATCAGAATAATTATTGTTGCGTTAATTGTTGATTCGGCTATTGCTGCCATCTGCAGACTACTGCAGAGTAATAAGTGTACCTCTGTCCCCATTTAGGTCTAGATACTAGCATTAATTTCTGATCAACAGGCACAAGAAATTCATACGGCTCCCGTCCCTCATACTCGGCCGGTGCCGCATACCGGGCGCCCAGTAAGACCATGTCCCGCATCTCAGCCAACTCCTCGTTCTACGCGTCGGGCGCATCCAACTCCAGTTATCCGCGAGCCCAAGCCCACATCCCGGCCGCTTCCGGACCCACCATCCGAATAGTATACACGCCGGTATACGGCAGCTACACCTCCTACAAACAGGGATACAGTGGCACCAACATGGCTATGGTCACCGTTGGCGGCAACGCTCTGGGGAGTACGATGTCCCGGCTGTATTCGGGATACGGGTACGAAAAAACTGGAGGGTATGCGGTTTATGTCCCGTATCGGGATCGTTATCATGATTATCTTACCACGACGACACCGGTAAGTACCCGCGAGGCTATTTTAAGCTGTATTTCGGTAGCTTAATTTTGGTGGTTGGGCATTACACTATGAACTCATCTGCGTTATCCCGGGTTGAATCCGAAATTAGCGGATTTCCCGTGGTCAGATGCTAACCTGGTTTCTGTCCCCAATTAATATGTTCGAATTATCGTGTCCGTATCGAAATCGCTGGTTTAGAAAACGCTGCAGCTTTAAAATTCGCTTTTTCGAAAGCTGGCACTGACTAGTAGAAGCATTGAAATTTGTGCGGCCTTTGGTGGTTGGCGTCCGTATTCGTAGCTCACTGGTGTAATTGAATATCTGGAATTTTGGCGAAAAAGGAAAAACTGTGGGCTTTCTTTAGAATCACTTATCCAACACGGCAGACAGCAAAGCTTCGTATTAATATCATTATAATGCGTTATAGGGTCCCACCACCACGGATATTTACGAAACATGGCGGCGAGAACAGATGCAGATGGTCAACTGCATGCACGAAAACAGTTTCGATGAGTGTTACTACGTACGTAGGCTACATCAGGCCTACAGATGCATGCCGACGTAGACCTTACTATTGAGCATCGTTGCTGTTTTTTATGCAGACAACAACCTCAACATTAGCCCCTCCAAAGCCTAAACTGATTGACCTTTGCATATTAGCCCGCTGGAACCGGGAAGTGCCTTATACGGAAGTGCCTAACATGGCTCTGATGTTCCTTGCCAATGATACTATTTCAGGCAATACGACTAGCGATAAGGCAAAGTAAGCAACTGAGCTGAATATTAATGGAGTGATGTATGGAATGATACGCGCGGCTGACGTGCTTTTCTTCCTGAAGGTTCACGTATGAGTTTTTCAAAGAACTGCCTCGTGCCTATGCTTCATACAACTCCAGTGCGGATATTTTTACGATACCAGAATCTTACGATTTAAAGAAATGCAACATGCAGCCAACAGAGGTATTACGAATGCGGTGTTGCGCCGATTTTTCTCGCGATGTGTTTTGCTAATCTAAAATTTCCGACGTATCACTTATGTTATTGTCCAAAATTTTGCAGGGTGTTGACGTGACACAAAACGCAACGGAAAGTGTTGAAGAACCCATTCTGACGGCTGCTCGCAATATCATCATGTTGTATTCCAACATAAGCGAAACTGCCGACAATCTGCCTGGTACGTCTTGATATTGTTTGCCTTATTAGATTCGAAGTCGGTCATACGTTTTCTTCTTTTTGAAAAGACGAATTATGAAAACGGCGTCGTTGGTGTACAGATGTTGTCGCAGCTGCTAAAGCGTGCCTGCCACGTACCGATAATGTATATCCGCCGTACCCGAAAATTCTTCCATGTCTGCAGTATTCTCTCGCACCGGATCAGTTGCCATCGCTAAACGAAGCCAAATCTGTCTTTGGCAACGGTGAAGTGTGCAGGTACTATTTCGCAACATTTTTATCTTTTTTTCCGAAGTTTTGTTTTCGACTTCTCATACCAAGTTTCCAACATTTTTGCCTCGGAAAGTCGTTTACACAGCTCATATAGAATGTTTATAAACCATGGAAAAGAGAAACAATTCCCGATGATAAATGATCTCTGAATTTTATAAGTTTTATTTATGTAGAAAGCAGCTGAATCTCGACGTGGATAAATGTCTTCCTACCGGTGAAACCGCCGGTGATTGCCGTCTGGAACATCTTGTGGCGTTGAGTATCTTTGCCCGCAATTATTACTTATGTCCCGCTGAACTGGAGGAAGATACGGTATACATAACTTATTTTATTTATCATGAAGATCTTTTTGTTTCTACTATACTATGCATCTACTATGTCTTACAGTGTGAACACTTTGTTGTGGCGTGCTTCAACATTTTGGCCCATTATGTTGCCGTTTTAATGAAATTTCATCACAATCTACACTGCTGTGTTTTCGAAATGCAGGTCACAAGAATCCGCGAACGCAGCAATTGGGAACATGCGGAATATCAGGACTGGTTGCTGTACGGCAGTGGAAGTAATCTTTCCCGTAAGCTCGTTATATCAAACAAGAACTAATATCGAATACATGTAACACAACTTTTAGAACTTGAATATAATGATTGTTGCAGTAATAAAACTTTGCATGTTGGTGGAAATTAACGTGTTCCTATACTAAATTTAGATCTGCCAATTCGTTTCCCAATTAAAATTTTTTTTAAAGGTGTTCGCTAGCTGCAGATGATGTAGTAAACTAATAAGTGCAAGTATTTCCTTTTACGCAAACTAATTTCAAATCCCACCACAAATTGTTAAACTGATCTAAGAGCGTCAAAGTGACGAAATCCAACCACATTTTGCTTCGCCCGGTCTCCCCTTTCCTGTCGACACCGTGTATAAATATCTGCTTCACAGTGGGAACGCATGCAAATCCACCAAAAGTTTCAGTTTGAATAAGTACGAAGAAGCCGAAAACTGAAATCACAATGCATTATCGTAATTTCTTTTGCGCAGTTCTTTGAAATGTACTGTGACACCTAAACATTTAAAGAATAACCATTCAACTAAACGAAAATAATATCGACTCGCCGTACAGGTGCTAAGATAAAGTGCAAAAACCGTGTTTTTAATCGTTTCTTTTATTTCCGCAGTACCACACCAAAGACCAACAATATCGTGCTACGAATGTACAAGCGGCGTAAACGATGGTTGCGACGACCCGGCTCGTGTTAGTAAGTATGCAACCGCTTGTCCGGAAGGAACCCAAGGATGTCTGACGATGAAAGCGCGGGGATGTAAGTTGTGACCCAGTCTAGTATTTATTGGTTAACTTAGCTGTATAGTAGCTAATATTTGGCAGATCTGAATGAAGTTTTGATTAATGCCAGTTGTGGCAATAATTTTGTAATGGTTTGACCTTTAGAACACGTCTAAAGTTGAGCGCAGTCGTGGCTAGAGAACTATACGGTTATGAGGTATACTTTTATAGCGCCATTTATCAGATCATGCGGAAATCCTCGCGACAGCCCAGTGCCGATACGCGATGGATGCGTGAATAAACCCGGAATTGGTGTTATTTGTTCCTGTTCGTCGGCCAGTCTTTGCAATGGCGGTGATACTCCATCCTCAAATCCGTTAAACGTACGAGAGTAAACGGTTAACTGTGAACATGATCAAAACGATTAAACGAACTTCCATAATATGCATGTTATTAGCAGTAGTCGGTTATAGAGTGCAGTACGTAGGCTGACTTGCCATACTTTTTCCTGTTTTTTAAACAGGAGCTATTGAATGGAATACAGTGCTGTTAATGTCGGCGATAACAGTTTTATTAGATTGGTTCTTGTCACCTGTTAGGCGTCTGTATTTTCTAAGTTATATATTATTGCAGATTGTATATATATGTGGAACATCCGTATAAGCATCTATGCACTTGACATAACATTGCATGTATGATGTGCACGTGTCCTTATTCTACGAGCTCGACGATACATATGCACCCAAAATCCTTGTATTGTAAATCCGCATTGATGTGCATCTACATCCCAACACCAATTCGTAATATCGGTGCTTTGTAGAATACGAAACAGTACAAACCAGAAGCCGCTCAATCCAGCACGGCGGCCATTAACGCGGAACAAGCATTCGGTAACACTGTTGCTGCCCGAATCAGCGAGTTACCAGAGGAAGCGCGAGCCGTCGTGAAAACCAAAATTCGTGACCTTTTAACACGGTACGAAAATATTTACCTGCGGGCAGATTCTACTTCTTCGAATCATCCATTATCTGCAATTTCCGCGGATGACCACATTCCACGTACAACAACTTACAGAAGTGGGTAGAGCTGATCGAAAGAATTAGTCTACGCGTTTTTCGTCAGGAGGAACCTGGTCCTTACGCAAATACTCGGCAAGAAAGTGGGCAGTGGTTTGGTTAAATTTATGTGATGGAGAGCTTGTCAGTGGTTGCGTATACATTTCAAAGCGTGTGTTTGACATTGTGATCTTTCTCGTGAGTTCATCAGTTCATGCAGAATGTAGCGATTAACTGACTGTCGTTCATGTATTTGCTATGCGTTTGATCTACAGTCTTCACTTTCAAAAAGTAATAAAATTGTTCTCACTTCGAGAAATGTCTTTGCACGATTTTCGTTTTCAGTGACATACCGTGTGTAGGATAAACCCGCATACAACGCAAGGTGCTAAAACCCTTGGGCGCATGCTGATTACAGAAAAGACAGTAGTGTGAATCAGAAAGGCGGTACTCGTGCTTACACGCTGGTTGGTAATTGGTATCATACCGTATGGACTGCGTGATCGCACGGAATCTGATGACAACCTTTCTGCATTTATGAAGAATTGTTTGGACGCGATGACGTATTTAGTTTGCGCTATTTGAATCCTTAAGCGCTGCACTGAAAGAGTGCGAAATTACGTGCTGCAGATATAAAGTGCTGCACATGCTGTGTTCGATTACTTTCGGTTCGCGTTTGAATTTTTTTTGTTGCTGAAGTTTCAGCGTTTCGAGAACAGGGTTCATTCATGACCTCGCAGGATATGCAAAACTGTTGATAAACTAGAACCTAAATTACTCTCAGTACAGCACTGTATTGGCAGTAGAGTTGACAAAACAACTAAATATTGCAAAACTTCAGGCATTAAAACTTCCAGTCTGATCTCGCTCATTCTCGTGCGGCTTAATACTTGGGCGCTATGCCAAGTATTAAGGCGCACGAGAATGAGCGAGATCAGATTGGAAGTTTTAATGCCTGAAGTTTTGCAATATTTAGTTGTCTGTGCGCTAGCGCATTATGTATGTGAAAGAAATAAATTATAGTTTTGAGAGTTGACAATATACTCGCTCAAAATGCTTTTCGGGCTCCATATGGGACTGCATGATCTGGAAATAGTACTGAAACGAGCTGCAAGCACCACTGCAGCGTAGCATAGCATCACGAACTTAATTATTCTTAACATTCTTGCAAGTTATGTTCGACCGAAGCCGAGCGAAGGTGCTCTATACTCAACTCAAATGGTTTTCGGCGACACTCTTTCATCCAGTCGGTCACCTTTCGGTCACCTCACAGCTCGGTGTTCTGAAGAAAACCCATGGTAGGTCATTTGTGGGCAGAGTGTGCACAATAGTACTCGAAGTGTTAAGAAACTTTGTCTTCTGGAGACGATGCCGAATCGGAACTGTTTTCACCCCAAGCATCATAATATCAGTGTCAACTGAGTAATCATTAAAGCGCAGAAATATGAGCTGAAAGGTCAACCAGTTGTCTGTCGTAATAACAGACCCGGGGACGTACTTAACGCTTACATATATGCCCTTATAAGTTAATCTTCCTAGTATCACCGTGTTTTCAGCAACCACTTCGAACGGACCCGGCAAAGTTTGGCAATTCTTGTCCATTCCGACAGCGAATACAGATGAAAATAACCGTAATGCCGCCGTAAAATGCATATTCTGCCGCAGAGTAATAAACCAAGGCATATATACTGTAATTACAGTAATTATATGCCTTGAAATTACAGTAATTATATGCCTTGAGTAAACTAATGTATCAGCTACAATTGCAGTAGACCGATGAGATAAGGCGCAAACGCAGAATGCGATCCGCGCCCCCTTTGAATGTGCATTAAGGTTTCTCGCCGGACTAATATTACGATCTGGGAAATTGATTTCACGCAATTCCGGCGGTTAGGATAAAGTGAGTCACTGCGATACATATATTTTGCATAACTGGTTACAGTTTCCACGTATCGTTATTTTACTTGTATCTGGCTCACTGATATTGCATTCAAAAAGGAGAATAGCTCGCGGGTCACACTCGCGTAAAATGCAGTTTTTTCTCCATGTGGTTTATTTGTGTCGCGTCTTACAAGTTAGTTGAATCGCCAAGGAGAACTGCATTTTGCACCTTTTCCGCTAGTGACTGCAGAACCAAGTGGCGGCAATCTGATCTGACTATGGACCGACTGTTTCAATTATTTAAGTCTATGTATTTTAAACTATTCTGGTAGTATC
The DNA here is from genome assembly GCA_034698045.1 of Paramacrobiotus richtersi. Lineage (NCBI taxonomy): Eukaryota > Metazoa > Tardigrada > Eutardigrada > Parachela > Macrobiotidae > Paramacrobiotus > Paramacrobiotus richtersi. Next base: position 9,637 of record JAQGAU010001151.1, on the reverse strand, counting down.
ATGTGTTGTTAGTTAACTGCCTGCTGGTGAGGTTGATCATTGAGTCCTTCAGAACCATTAGAACTTGATAATTTGTGATATGATAAAGTTGTAACTTGTGCGAAATTGCTCGATTTCATTGGTTGTTTCGGAACTATACGAATTAATTTCGCATCAAGTTAGTGTCTCCGAAATCCGAACATATCAGTTTTGTGTAAGTACTATACAGCATGATAAAGTATCGTAAAACGAACTGTATACTGTATCTACGCCTAGAATGATACTACATCTATCTATGCAAACTGGTAAAAATAATATTATGGTCCTTGGTAACTTTGTTATTGGTCTGAATTTTCATTGCAAAGCTTTGCCTTTGTTTGTTTAATAATTATTGTGCTTACGTAACTTTCATGAATCTGGCTGTTCTGGATCTTGTCAAAGTTTTAAACTAATGGTAATTTCGCCTTTGCCGCTTTTTCTGCTGTGCTAGTATGCTGATCGTTTCTCATTCACTCGGTAATCGGTTCAGCATGTTTTTTCTTGCGCAACAGGTCGTTTACGGCTCCAAGCTGTGTTTACAGGGGTGTTGGGCAAAGTGTGGTCAACAGTGTTCGACCCTGCCCAATACCTTGACCCGCAGATTTTGGGGTTGCCTTTAACCCATTTCTGGTTTAGCTTTTCATCCTCTTTCCAACGCCCATCAAAGTTGCACCTGCCTAACATCTGTCCCGCAGAGTCCTGTTTGAATCGGAAGAGGGCGGGGATCTTTTTGATGGTCTTACAAACGCTGCACCAGATCTAGAAACTTACCCAGTATATATATTTGGACATTCAGTAGGTTTCTTTCAATAAGGTGTAAGAGTGGCTCTTTCTGAGCTAAACTTGGTGCAGTTTATCAGTGAAAGCGTGGCAAGGCGTACCACTGAATTTCGTCACTGATAGACTGCTATGGTCAAACCCGACAGAGAAGACCGCTTGTCAGTCGGCATAAGGAAGTTCCGCGCTTTGATTTGCTGACGAAAAAAGCGTCTACCAGTGTAAAGAAGTCTGTGGTGGAAAACTATTTCAAGCAGCGTTGATAAAAATGATTTAGAGATTTTCAAGTGCGGTAGATTTCCAAATGCTTCGAATTTTTCTGGATGTCGGGGAAGCACGGTTAACGGATCCGGCAGGTTTCTGTAGCTGATCATCAGCTGCAAAAACCTGCTGGACTTGACAGTGAGTGACCCCACTTGGCCCAGCATCTCTGTCATAACGAACCGTTCTTGTGGGAGTTTTTATAACCAAGAAAAACCGTTAAACTGTGTACATTACCTCAGAATACAAAAGTTCAACAATAATGCGGAGTATCATTGTGTAAACTTTACAGATTCCTGGCAGACAGATAGTCAGCCTTCCGACCATGCTGTCATATCGTCGAACACCCCGATGGAGGATTGCCAGTTTCTCATCATTGCTCTCCATTTGTAAGTGCAGATGGCTCATATATCTTGCAGTTATTCTGTGGCGCGCCGTCAACGCTAACAGTGCCACTGTGAAAGAAATTTATCGCTGGAAACGTGAACTCCGGAAGACAGCTGTTTTGCAGGTTTGATTGTGATTTGTTTGGCGATTTGGTCGTGTGGGGTCAAAGGGGGCAGGGTTGGCGGACGGGGCGGCGGCGGCAGCGGTGGCCGTTGGGGCTCCAGTTCATCCAATGGATCCGCTACACGGACATCGTCCAGTGGTTCCTCGTCGCGATGGGGAAGCAGTCAACCTTCAGGTAAAGTGAAAAGAAATGTGCCTATTTTATAGTTTATGCAGCGCACATCATACAAGTATCCACTACACAACAAAAAAATAAACTTATATTTTGGATTTTTCAGAATAGCTTTGTTATATCATGGTAGCATAATAATGGTATGTAAAGCTGCAAACCGGGTCACAAAGCGGTCGAAAAATGGGGTCGACTGTGAAGTTTCACTGATGGCAGTTTGAACGAAAATCTTACTACCACACTGCATTTGCTTACCATGCTTAGAATGTCTCTTACATATTAGAACTTGCATTTCTATAGTCACTTATATTCCTATCGTGAGTGCGAATTCTTATTATGTTCCTGGTTATTTACAAAAGTCTGTTATCAGCGGAATGTGAATTCTGAATATCAGAATAATGAGTAGTGCGTTAATATCATTGTTTTGGTTATAACTGCCTTCTCTGCAGACTATCGAGTAATAAGTGTTCTTATGGTTCCATTTAGGTCTTGTTCGACTATAACTGTATAAGCGAAATAATTTCTGCTCAACAGGCTCAAGAAATTCATACAGGTCCGGTGCCGAGTACCAGGCGCCCAGTAAGACCATGTCCAGGATATCCTCCGCGTCCTACTCGTCGAACTCCAGTTATCCGCGGGCCCAAGCGCATATCCCGGCCGCTTCCAGCTCCTACCCCACCCGGGTGGTGTACACGCCGGTATTCAGCAGCTATGCCTCCTACGGACTGGGATCCAGTGGCACTAATATGGCCATGGCCGCCCTTGGCGGCTGGGCTCTAGGCGGCATGATGTCCCGGGTGTATCAGTCGGGATCCGGGTCCGGGTATCCGTATGGTTACGGAAATCCGTATGCGGATTATGTCGCGTATCGGGATCGCTATCATGATCATCTCACCACGACGACACCGGTAAGTACCCGAGGCTAATCAGCTGCGATTTCGGTACAGCTTGGTGGTTGGGCTTTGCAGTTGCACTATGAACTGACACCCAGGTTGAATCCGAAATCAGCGGATTTCGCCTGGTAAGATGCTGCTGTTATGCTGAGCTGGTTTCTGCCCCCAGTTAGTCTGTTCGAGTTATCGTGACCGCATCGAAATTGCTGCAGCTTTAAAATGTTCGCTTTTTTGAAAGCTACATATAACAGTTTGTCTGTAATGCTGCAAAAGTATGCGCATGACCTTTTGGCTGCTCAGACACCCTTGGTGGTTGGCTTCCGTGTGCGTGCCTCGATCACTGGGGTAATTGAACATCTGGAATTCTGGCGAAAAACAGTGGGCTTCCTTTAGAAAACACTTATTTGACATGGCAGATAGCAAATCTTCGTGTGGATCATTAATGTTTATTACAGGGTCCCACGCGTACCACCACGGATATCCATCGCAAGTATCGCGAGCAGATGCAAATGGTCAGCTGCATGTCGACAAAAAGTTTCGATGAATGTATCTACGTAGGTGATATCGCATAGCCCGCTAACATTCCGTCAGTAACAACCCAAAAGCTATTATTTTATAATTCATTGCAAAAGACGAATCCCTAAAGCTTGAAAATTTAGAGTATTTAATTACGATGAAATCATCAAGATTGTACAGTTATTTTACGTTTTGGACAACCGACAGAAAGCCAGATGATGATCCCGTTCCGGCATATTGAGCATGTTTCGTTGCTTCTTTTCTGCAGACAACTACCTCCACATTAGCACCTCCTAAGTCTAAAGAGATTGACCTCTGCCTATTAGCCCGCTGGAACCGGGAACTGCCTTATACGGAAGTGCCTAACATGGCTCTGATGTTCCTGGCCAATGATACCATTTCAGGCAATACGACCAGTGATAAAGCGAAGTAAGCAACTGAGCTAAATAAAGATTATAGAGCGATATATGACTGAAGCTTTTCTTCCTGAAGGTTCACGTATGAGTTTTTCAAAGAATTGCCTCGTGCCTATGCTTTATACAACTCCAGTTGGGATATCTTTACGATACCAGCATCGTACGATTTAAAGGAGTGCAATATGCAGCCAACGGAGGTATTTACGTATATACGAATGCGGTGTTGTGCAGATGTTTCTCGCTATCTGTTGTGTTATTCTGAATTTCTGATGTACTATCATCACAGTCTTATTTTATTGTGCGAGATTTTGCAGGGTACTGACGTGACGCAAAACGCTACGGGAAGTGTTGAAGAACCCATTCTGACGGCAGCTCGCAATATGATCAAGTTATATTCCAACCTCAGCGAAACGGCAGATAATCTACCTGGTACGTTTAAAGAAATGCACAGTGGCTGTGTCATGCGTTTTCTTGTTGAAAAGACGAATAATGAATACGTCGTCGTTGGTGAACAGATGTTGTCGCTGCGGCTAAGGCGTGTCTGCCACGTACCGATAATCCGCCGAACCCGAAAATTCTTCCATGTCTGCTGTATTCTCTCGCACCGAATCAGTTGACATCGCTAAACGAAGCCAAATCTGTGTTTGGCAACGGTGAAGTGTGCAGGTACAACTTCTTAACATTTTCATCTTTTTTTTCAAAGTTTCCGCGGATGTGTAAATCATTTCCAACATTTTTGTCTGGTGACGTCGTTTATACAGTCCATACGGGATGTTTATAAAACAAGAAAAAGAGAAATACTTCCTGGTGATAATGTCTGATTTTTATGAGGCTTATGTAGAAATCAGCTGAATCTCAACGTGGAGAACTGTCTTCCTACCGGTGAAACCGCCGGTGACTGCCGTATGGAACATCTGGTGGCGTTGAGTATTTTTGCCCGCAATTATTACTTATGTCCCGCTGAATTGGAGGAAGATACGGTATGAACAAATATTCTGTTTATACGGAAGATACGGTATATTTTTTGTCTCCTCTATACATGGAATATGTATGTCCTAAAGTAGGAAAACTTTAACTTGAGGCATTCTTAAGGCAAGTTTCTGCGTATTGTGATAAATACTGGTGAAACCACAACACTCGCGCACCTGTAAACCTTGCACTAGCCTCGGTTATGATTTATAATAGCCAGAACATCAATTAACAATGTCCAGAAATCTGTTTGTGCGCGCAACGACCGGTTGTTGCGCAATGGCGGTAAAAAGTTTAAACACATTTTCGTTTCAAATAAGTCAGCGTTTTATCCAAACTTCTTGCAGTTTTCATGGTAAATGCACATATATATGATGAGCGTTTTGAACCAAATTCAGCCCGGAACCATGTTTTTGAAATTTTAAAATGAATTTTAACATTTTTGAATTTCATTTTAAAATTTCAGAAACATACTTTTGGGCAGAGATTGGTTCAGAACAATCATCATATATATGGCATTTATCATGAAACTTGCAAGAAGTTTGGATGAAACGCTGAGTTATTTAAGACGAAAATGTGTTTAAACTTTTTACCGCCATTGCGCAACAACCGGACGCTGCGCGCACAAACGGATTTTTTGACATTGTTAATTGATTTTCTGGCTAGTATAAATCATGACGGAGACTAGGGCAATGTTTACAGGTGCGCGGATGTTGTGTTTTTACCGATACTTATCACAATACACAGAAACTCCCCTTAAGCAGCTTGACTCACAATATTACCCTTCGAGTAAATATTGCATAAAAATGTACATCGCTGTATTTTCGAAATACAGGTCACACGAATTCGCGAACGCAGCGAACGGGAACATGCGGAATATCGGGAATGGTTGCTGCATGCCGGTGGAAGTAATCTTTCACGTAAGCTCGTTATAACAAACAACACCTAATACTGAATATATATGTAATATGATTTTTAGTAATTGTAATTAAAACTTTGTGGCTGATAATGCTTTACGTCATTATTTAGAATCGGGTTATAAGAAGACTCGCTTATGTCAATAACCTATACAATAATAATATTTTTCTTATAATAATATGAAATGGCTGATTATGGAAAAATTTTGTACTAGTAAATGAAATGAAAGTTATGCTTGTGTCAGCATATACGAAATCTCTGGCAATTTTAACCAATATACGAAATGACATAAAGACACCTTGTATAAAAGGACTGAGAAGCAGTATCGTAATTAGGTGATGGGAAATTCGACGCACAGCGTTCACTCCATGATTGAGGAATTTAGCTAACTGGCAGTAGTTGTAGGTAATTGTTACAAAATCTGCCCATAATTATAATCTATCCCTGAAGTTTGTTACACAGCTTCAAAAGATTATTTTTTCAAATTAGCAAATTGTATAAGGCGTTTGCGAGCTAAAAATGATTTAGTGATCTTATAAGTACATCTTACTTCATCCGCTCCCTTTTCCTGTGGACGCCGTAGCAGTATAAATAAGTGCATGCGTCATGACGGAAATGTATTCAAATGCGCCAAAAGTTTTGGGTTTGAGAAACAGAAAAACTGGAATCGCAATGTTTAAAACATTGTTATCATGTCGGTTGCGCAGTTCTTTAAAATATACTTACTGTGAAACCTTCCAACAAAACCCATGCTGCGGCCATGCAAACCAGTGTGCTAGCGGAAGCGACGGCGAATGAGCGGAAAGTTAAAAATCGTTGTTTTTAATCGTTGCCTTCATTTCAGCAGTACCACACGAAAAACCAACATACCAGTGCTACGAATGTACAAGCGGCGTAAACGACGGTTGCGAGGACACGGCTCGTGTTAGTGAGTATGCAACCACCTGTCCGGAAGGAACCCAAGGATGTCTGACAATGAAAGCTCGGGGAGGTAAGTTGTGACCCAGTCTGTGCAGTAGCTAATGTTTGGCTAATCCGAATGAGAATTTGCCAGTTGTGGCTATTACAAAAATATTGTGGCTATTGGCTATTGTGGCTATTATTTTCCAAAAATTCGAAAAAAATTCAACGGAGGCCAATTCCAAAAAAATTCCAAAAAAATTCCAAAATATATGATTATATGATTTTTTAATGGTTTGACCTTCAGACCACAACTACAGTGCAGCACATTCGGGGTCAGAAAAATATACGGCTTTTGTAGCGCCATTTATAAGATCATGCGGAAATCCTCAAGACACCCCAGTACCGCTACGGGATGGATGCGTGAATAAACCAGGAATTGGTTTCATTTGTTCCTGTTCGCCGGCTAATCTTTGCAATGGAGGCCCTGTTGGAACTGCGCCTCCGTTGAACGTACGACAATAAACGTAGAATTATTATTATCATTATTCTTATTGATTAATTAATATTATTATCAGCAATAATAGTCTCGCTGCTACAGAGTGTAGCAGGCGTTTAACTGCCTTGCGATGGTTTTATGTTTTTTAAACAACAACTGTTGAGTGGAATATAGCGCTCTCAATGTTGGCGAGAAAAGATTTGTTAGATAGGTTCTGACATTTGCAAGCGCTTTTCGCAGATTGTGTATATCCGTATAAACGTCGCGTGTACTTGATATATAGTTTGAGGTATCCATGTTCTACGATGAAGCATGATATCGTTGTTCTACAGAATACGAAACAGAACAAACCGGAAACTGCTCAGTCCAGCACGGCGGCCGTTAATACGGAACAAGCATTCGGAAACACTGTTGCTGCCCGAATCAGCGAGTTACCGGAGGAGGCGCGAAGTATCGTGAAAACCGAAATTCGTGACCTTTTAACACGCTATGAAAATATTTATCTGCGGGCAGATTCTGCTTCATCGAATTAGCAACCATCAGCTTCTGAAGTTTCCGCGGATGACTACATGCCAACTACAGTCGGTTATAGAAATGGGTAGAGCTGATCGAAAGGATCAGTATTTGCATTTTTCGTCAGGAGAAATCTGCATTCCGCAGATGTTCGACAAGAAAGCGCGCTTTGGTCTGGTTTATGTGGTGTAGGATGTTCTTATCAATGCTTGCGTTTATTATTCTTGTTCGAAACTTTTATGTTTGTGTTTGGCAGGCTGATCTTTCTTGGTAACGAAAGTGCACTAGTTTATGCGAAATGCAGCAAATGATTGTCTGACTCTCGTTTATGCATTTTTGTTAATGCGTTTGATCTGCAGTCTTCATCCTAAAAAATGCAATAAAATTGTTATCACTCTAAAAATGGTTTTACACTGCTTTCGCGTTGAGGAGTTTCGACTTGTTTGCGGGGCAGCGTTGACTCGCATAAATTCGCAAAACCAACTCGCACAAACGAAAAGTATTTTCGTTCGGCACATGACAATATGATGATGACGGATAGAGTACAGTAGTCCGATACGTTGTCGGAAAGCAGAAAAGCGCTATGCTAGTATGTACGGTAGCCGATATCATGAATCGCGTGATCGCACGAAACTTGGCAGTAACAACCACCCTGCAAGAAGACAAAAAAACTAGCCTACCGTTCTCACACAACATATTGTTACCAGTGAAGCAAAAGGAAAAACATATACAGTACGTGCACAATCCTTGTATATAAGGTACTGTAAATGCCCACAAGTTGCACAACGGAAACAATGCTAAGTACAGACCGATCAAGGAATATGTACAGTTATCATAAACCATGAAATTCAAGAACTTACAAGTTGGATTGTTTGCTGGTATTACGGTAAGAAAGTATACACTCTGAAGTCTGAACTGATTGACAGCTGTTTTATTATCGTTAATCCTACGCATCAACTTCGTTATTAACTCTATTCCCACATTCTACTCCAGTACAGCAACTCACACTTGGGCAACAGCGTCCATTTTCGCGATCACTACCGGTATACCGAAAGTCATAGTACTCGTACTTCAGCAGCAGACATTTCGTTTGTCCCTTGAACTGCGCACCGGAAGCAAAAACCGCGTTATATAAACTTCATTTATTATGGAACAGCAAATTCATCGCAACGCAGTTGATGCCATAACCGAATTACTTGAGAAAAACAGTATAATCCTCTCTCCCCGAAAACATCAAAATTACTGTGAGAATCCGAAATCCAAATGACAGGGAAACACTAACCATTCACACGTGCAGAACACATCAAACATTGCAAAATATCACTAATCACTGGCCAAACCGAAAAAAATGCAGAGAGAAAACACAGAAAAAAAGTTGTCTACAAGTACTGGGAACATGGTGAGCATAACCGAAAACAGTTTGGACTGAAGTGAACTCTGGTCAGTTGACAAAACCGCCGAACTATCTCATCCTTTACTAAAACGTCGGATTGCATGTGCAACTGCGGCAGCAGCAAGTCCGCTTAAATTTTCCGGTTGTACAGCAATCAGATATCTGATGGACGACTGCTGTTTACGGTCATCAGCGGTCCCATACATCGCGTTATCCACATCGTTGAGAAGCTACATATGAAAACTGAGCCATAGTTAGGAAACACGGGACCATTAATTAATTATCTGCTTACGTCTAGCACGTAATCCACAAATTCAAGCGAACGGGATGGCTGTGAAAGGTACGATCGAATCACCTCCAATTCCCATTTCTCCACATTTTCACCAATCAGTGTGCAAAACTGAGACGCACAGTCCGTTTTGGTCAGATCAATCCGTCCAGACCAGAGTTCTACGTTCCTTTCGTGTCCTTCGAGCTTCTGGTTATCAAAGAATGTCCACAGGCCAACTTCTGCTTTATGAAAGAACAAGCTCTCACAAACAGACTGCAGAAGTGACAGATCAACGCTAAAACCGCCGCCGTGTGTGTAGCTGACTGGCAGGTCATTGAATCCTCGGAGCACCAATCTCTTCAGCGGAATGCATCCGTTCTGGCATACATAACGACTCAGGAGATGGCAGACGGATAAGAGATCTTTTTCCATGCTGTTGATTATTACCGTGGTAACCTTGCTCCAAACATTTCCAAGACAGGCCACACTGTTGTGCGCGTCATCCCTCAAGTGAAAGGTATTAAGCGTGGCAGTGCCAGCGATCTGATCCCACACTTTGCACACCGCTCGCACCTTGAAAAATGTATGAGTCTCGAGACAATCCAACACCTGTC
>JAQGAU010001150.1:0-21118 GCA_034698045.1 Paramacrobiotus richtersi | reverse complement strand
TACAACAAACGTGGGTTGGTATATTACAAAAGAGCGTCTTTCATGTAGTTTTTCTTTTTTAGCTTAAACGAAGGGGTTTACGACTGCAGCAGCGATGCTGAGGAATCAGCTGGACGACAGGTGGACCCGCGGACTTTGAACAAGCTGACCACTGAAGCCCTGCATCGCATGTACTGTCTGCCCGGCCAACGATACAGTGCCAGTACAAATGCAGATAACGTTCCACCGCACGTGGCAGATGTCGGCTGAAAGAATTGTCAGTTTCCCGACAATTTTCTGGACTGGCCAGGACGTTACAAAACTGACTAATCAGCCTTACATCGTGGAATACCGTCCTTTATGATACGATATTGTTCATATGGTGCGCCAGTACTGTTGTATAATTACTTATGGCACTTGCCGATTAAATTTGATATGGGAAGGAGAAATGTTTTCCAGTTTTTCTGCTCCAAATACCCATTTTGTATAAATAAAATCGCACGTAATTTCATGATTTAGGACGGCGTAGCGATAACGTGGTCGGATATAAGTACCGTATGTTTATGTTATATATTACTCATCCAAAGAAATGGAAGACGTGTTTCTGTTTTTTAATACGTGATTGTATAATTCTGAACAATGTGACACGGGCGATATGTACAGCGGGGCAAAATATTAAAAAAAATTGCTGTATGTACCTTATATAGTGCAAACGGATTACGAGAACAGAAAACGAAACAGTTACGATCCAAAGCTGGCTTCCGACGTGGATAACCCGGTTAAATCCATTGTGCTGTCCTACCAAAAGAGTTACCGGTAACGGTAGCGCATTTGATGCTTTAAAAAATACTGCGGCCCGAAGAAAACAAAATCTGCTGTTTTTCAAGAACAGTTTTTATAATTAGTACCAAGATGATTACGTTAGCACGTCTAAGCATCTTGCTAGTACTGGGTATAGCAAAAAGCAGACATCAACAAAGCCGGAAACTACTTGGTAGCCGAAAAGGGGGACTAAAGAAACAGACACAGACAAACAGTACACCATTATCGTTGCACATTTCGTGACCTAATTACGAAATTTATAGTTCACATAAAATGCTACAGCACGCCTTCAGAGTTTATCAAAATTATGATTATGGAGTGCTAACTAACTAAAATTAATGATTTAGTGATCTGTAAAATATTACCTACTTGAACCGAGGCATATGTAATGCGTACGCTTTTCCCTAATTACGCTGATCATTTTTTATAAGTGGATTTTTTTTAAATTTCCGTTTTCAAGTCATCCGCGATCCAGATTTCCACGTATTTCATTCGTTTACAACTTTACATTTTGCTATAAGATCGAAAGACTTCTTTTCAACTTTTTCGGCGTTTTTCAGTTTGGAGATAGGGTAGCGAGGTGGAACGTCGTACGGGGGGCCTCTGCTGTTCAGTTTCCGTTTGCAAATCAGTATGCAAATTAAGCGCTTCTGGTTACTACTAACTTACTCGTATCAGGCCTCGCCTTACCACCTGCACAAATCGAGCCAAGGGCCAGCAAGAAAAATGTTATATCTACGAGCATTCTAGGTATTTGGCATTTTTCCACTTTGGCGATTCCCAAGGTTTTCCACTTGCGATCTCAATTCTGCTGAAATCAGATCGATTATCATCTACAACAATGTCATCAGTGAGTATCGTTTCTGGTCCTTCATGCAGCGACGAATACGGAATGCAAGATCTTGCGGCCGAGCTCAAATTGGAAATCTGCAGTTATTTGGAGGTCCACGACCAGCTAGCCATGAGAAGGTAAGCGAGTTGCCGAAGCACAATGGCCAGCGTATATCTGGTTGCATACTGGCGAAAAGTGACGGTGCATTGTTAAAATCATACCTTAGGACAGTAGTCAGTATGGATAGTCATAGAATTAAGAACCCGTCCTAATTTAGGCTGGCTCGACCAGAATTGTTCATCTGTGCGACTACCAATTTTCCGTATTTTCAGAGTGTGTAAGCGTTGGAGCTTGAATCTGTTCAGTGAGTTTCTGTCAAGACACGTTGACATGGATGCTTCCAAAATGCCCAACCAACCCGAAAAGACCGAGAAGCCTCATGAGCTGCGCCATATCCTTAATACGAAAAACAGATATTATGTCTTAAATGGAAATAAGGAATACGTCCCAGTGGACGTTTTTCAACGCGATGCCGCTAGAAAGTATGAGACCTATTTGGCGGTACTCGATCATCGTCTGGAACATGCGCTGAATCAGCATCTACACAAGAACACCAAGATTCTGGTTATCCGCAACCTGGCGTTTGTACGCAATCAGTTCGGTATTGTGGCGAAAGTTATCCAGGAAAAAGGAGCGGACCTCATCCAGCTGGTGCTCAAGGACTGTCAGGAGCAGGATGATTCGTCTGCCTGCTGGGGAGTTGAAGGACAATACCGACCGATGCGTGATTTACTCTTGACCACAAGACGATTGGTTCTGGACAATTACACGATGCGGAATGTGCTAAGTCGTTCCGTGGCTACCTGGGAGATGCCGTGCAGTATCGATCGGCGAGAAAGATCCCGTGGCGGTAATATACGTCGAAAAGTGCCGGTTGTTCTGCCCCGGCATGAGTTCGACTGTAGCCAGTCGCTCCAGCAACTCTTCCCGGCGTTCATTATGGCGTTGAACAGTAACTGCCGTGAAGTCAGCCCGGAGGTTCGCAGCGATGTTATGCAGCTGTACCATTCCTGGAAGCTGAAGGGCGCGCCCCTCCGCGCATGGCAGTGCTTGGGTGTTACCGTCAAACGGTAAGCCATGGATGCAAATTGCAAACCACTGCCTTCTATCGCATGCTCGTATTGAGAACTCCTAGACGTTTCTTTTTTCAACTGCCGTCCAGAGTAACTTTGAGGGGCTTTGATTTTCGTTTTGTATGGTATGGATGAGGAAACTGTAGGAGAAGTGTGAGAACAGGCAAAACGACGACTACTGAAGAAATAGTGACAAAATTTATACGAGTGCTAAATTAGAAAGACTGAAGATTTTGTGGTAGATCCAGATTTGCGTTATTTCGTATTGCTTATACTTCTACAACTGTGTTTTACCTTCCCGCGAACGGTTCAGTCGTGAAAAAAATTACAGGCAAAATCGCAGAAGACGGTACTGGGGGGTTAGAATGAGAAAACACGAGGAAATGGGATACTGTATTACGGAAAAGTTGCCGAATTCTCTGATACAGTTGTTTGTTTCCTTTCTAGCTTAAACGAAGGAGTATGTATCTCCAAGACAGATGTCGATGCATCGGCTTTACGAGAGCTGGACCCGCAGACCTTGAACAAACTGACCATTGAGGATCTGCATCGCATGTACTGTCTTCCCGGCCAACGGTACGATGGCAGTGCACTGTGCAGATTCAGTTAACATGCCACTGCATGTGGCATACATCGGCTGACTTGTGGAAGAATTGCCAATAACATGTACCGCTGATAGTGTGTTTGCTGGACTGCCAGAATGTTGATGAATATGGCTATTCAATCTTGTGACATCTTGGCCTATAACTCGAATACGTGTTGCGACATTGTAATATTTTATGCTCGTGTTTTGTTAAAGGACATGTAACCTTTCTTAGCATTGGGAACTTGGTGGTAGCATTATCGTATGTAATTTGGCCCAAAAAGGCAAAAATTATGGAAAGCACAAATGTGTCCAGTTTCTACTGCATGCAAGTACTTATACATACATACATTACCGAATAAAACGACCTATAGGGAAATTCGTGATTCAGCAGATACATGAAAAAGCACATGCCACTACGTACATAGGTACAGTAGCGGAACCGTGGTCTGACACTTACAGTCTTACAGCGTGTACTGCGAGATGTTTTCGAAGTCAGGCACTGGCGTGTAACGCAAGTTTCTTCACAATAATAATATTTCAAAATGCCTGAGCATTTCTGAAATCATAGCAAACAGCAGATATGCGGTCGTTCAAAGCGACTTTCTACGATGTAGTTACAACTTAATTACATTAGCGATTTTGTGCATCACGCGCAAGAGGAAACGTACTGAACCAATATTCAAATAAATGATAAGTTTGAAAGAGGGTGCTACAGAAATCTCTACGTGTAAGAATCGTTGCAGATGTCAGTCTGTATATAACCAAAAATATACATGCGCAGGAACGAGGATTTGCGCTGCTGGTACTAAAGGCGCACTTGATCACTACAAGACACACATTTAGCTGGAACAGTTTTCAGTTTTCGACGTACATCGAACACACTTTGGCTAGCGTAATTACAGTGCGCTGTATAAGGAATCGGGAAGTATCGCCCTGAAGATTTATTTATTTCCATTCGAGCAGACAAGCCATCTTGTGGCACTCAACGTCTGGTCAGCGTAGACAAAGGCGCACTAGAAAATCATTAACAGAAGGGTTTCAGGCAAACAGTGTTACAGTAAGCTTTCAGATTCCAACAGAGAGAGAAATGCAAGTAATTGGGTACTCTGTTAGAGGGCATGGACCACTGCATTCACGAGCAACAAATACAAATCGGACACGTGACCTTTTTTTCTGGGGCATGTACCGTGATGCGCGCAAACTACAGTACATCGTTAATGATAGTATTTATGATCGTCTGTGCGGACAAATCCTCCATATTTTCAGGGTGTGCAAGCGACGGAGATCGAAGCTGTCCGCATCGTTTTTGTCGCGATACATCGACTTGGATGTTTCCAAAATACCCAACCAACCCGAAAAGCCAAAGCAGTTGTATTCTAATGACTCCAGCCGATACAGCAGAACGGATGTTTTTGTTCCCGAGCTGTGGACTGGCGCCGAATCCAAGTATAACACATACTTCACGGTATCCGAAAATCGTCTGGAATATGCGTTGAATCAGCATCTCCACAAGAACACCAAGATTGTGGTTATACGACACGTGGTATTTGAGCGCAATAAGTTCGGGATCGTGAAGAAAGTTATCCAGGGAAAAAAGGCTGACCTCATCCAACTAATTCTCAAGGATTGCCGGTGGAGTAGATGTGTGTGCGGTCTACTGGTTGATGCTAACACAAGCTGTTGTTTATTCTGCGATGCATAACTTGATCGCGGTCGCAGGAATACTGATTCTGGAGACCTATGCCATGCCGAGTGTATTAGCTGGTGGACTGTATGAGTCGGAAATGCCCTGCAATATCGATCAGTTCGAAAGAGATAAGGCCGAGAATGTTGGCAGGAAACTGCCGATCGTTCTGGCGCGGCATGACCGCGACCAGTCGGTCTTTGAGCAGTATCATTCCTTCGTCATGGCGTTAAACAGCAACTGCCCGGAAGTGAGTCCAGACGTTTGCGACGATGTCGTGCAGCTGTACAACGCGTGGAAGAACAGTAATGCATCAGTCTACCAGTGGCTGTCATTGGGCTTTTTCGTCAACAGGTACATAACGTTACAGTCGTGGATAAAAATCAGCGTAAAATGATGACTGACTGTAACACAATATAGTAATTAGTAAGTAAATTAGTACTAATGTCTGAACCAGCTTTATAAGTGCACGAAAAAACCCAGTTTCTCTTCTTCCTTTTAACTTGAACAAAGGAGTGCCGGTAGACGGGGATGATGTTGATGTGTCGGCTTTACGAGAGCTGGACCCGCTGACCACACTGGAAGAGCTGCATCGCATTTACTTCCTTCCCGGCCACCGATACGATGGCACTACACCTGCCCTGCATGTGGCATACGTCGACTGAAAGAATTGTCAATGTACCAAGTAACGAGTTTGTTCGTTTACACTACTGAATTGGCATAAATCTGTACGAATTTGACTATTGAATCGTGGTGAATACCGTGATTTTGCTTCTATGATTCGAATGCAATGTTGTGACAGTTTCTGTCTGTATTCTGTTGAAGTATTTTACCATTGGGAACTTGGTAGCTTATACGTAGTTGTGCACATATGTTGGCCGAACAGTATACGCTGTACAAAACGCACATGCTATGGAAAGGCGCAAATGTGCATGTCCAGTTTTGTAGTCAGATTTGTATATATATGTAATACCGTGATGGGATGTAATTAGCCTGCAATGGCCAATGTAACACTACCATCTCTTCCGAGATAAGAACCAAGTTTTATTAACACACATAAAGTTCTGGATCTGGAACTACTATTTTCTCCAAAATAGCTCTCTGAAAACCAGTTGGCGTGGAAGCGAACTGCCCAACTCCTGCAGGGAAAGTACAGTATGTTTAGTCGACGGCTTAGTCTATTGTACTGGTATCTCTTTTCTCAGTTCTGGCACTTTCCGATCATTAGTACTGCATCTCTTGTTAATCTTCTAGTATACAATCGGAATTAGAAGTCCCAAACAAGATTTTTCTTGTTACGAAATACAATACAAATCTTCAACCTCAGTCATATAGACGTAAGGGAGCCATTAGCCAACGTTATATTTTCTGACCGAACATCAACAGTCAATATGTTTACAGCATTCTTTCTGCACGTAAATATATCACGAATCGAAAACATTGCTCGATTAGTTACCGTAATAACAGTACATTAATTCGTATTAGTCAATATATAGTCTCAAATAGTCTCAGTGCGCGTTTGCGCTTTTGCAAATAGATTACTTCATCGTGTCGCTGGGCTCGGCCTTCAAAGTGATCGGTTTTCCCGTCAACGTCTTGCCAAAGATTTGCATTCCCCCACGCAGACGCAGGACCGAGTGGAGCGTGGATTCTTTCTGGATGTAGTAGTCACTCAGAGTACGCCAATCTTCCAGCAGTTTCCAGCGAAGACCAGGAGCTGCTAACCCGGGGGAATTCCATCCTTATCCTGGATATTGGCCTTAACGTTGTCGATCGTGTCCGATGGTTCCACTTCAAGGTTTTCACGAAGATCTGCATGCCGCCACGAAGACTCCAGCGCGGAACATCCGGGGCAACCTGCAGGCAGTCCTGGCCAGCGCGATGCGTTGTACACATGCCAAATCCAGGACTAGCTAGCTCTGGATGTGGGACGGAAGCGGATCAACAAGGATGGAGGGAAGCGGAAGCGTATGGAGGGAAGAACAGTCGGGATCCGGGTTCCGGCCTTCCGGGGCACAGCAACTATGCACGGCTAAAGATGTCAGACCTACAACACACACAACATTATCGGTAATCTATTATTAACAATAATAATTTCAGCAATCCTGGATATACTAATTCTAGTAAAAAAGCTATAATAAAATGCGACTAAAAACTAAAACGCGTGTATACGAACAAATTCCAGTCCCCCAGCCGAGTCGGCAAAAATATACACTGTGGGGCTCCTGTTGTTGGTTCGGACCGCTTGCCCGCCTTCCGCGACTGTTTTAGCCGTCTCTTACCGCCGAATGACCTCCTGGATGAGGACGGGCGTCAGGAAGATCGTGGGGCCGGTGAGGGTCGACGCTCTGGCAGTGTATATCGGGCATTCCGCGCACAGCTGGGGCTCGTCCCAATATCCACGCTCCACTGGGTCCTGCGTCTGCGTGGTAGAATGCAGATCTTTGTCAAGACGTTGACGGGAAAAACGATCACTTTGGAGGTCAAGCCCAGCGACACGATTGATAATCCAGCGACAACTTGTCGCTCCGCCGACAGGCGGCATAATAATAATTTCTTCGCGATAAATTTTGCGTCGGTCCATGAAAAACGCGAACGTCATGAGCGATGTGAAAAACGCGAACGTGATGAGCGATGACTTCACGTTCTGTTACTAGCGAATCACTAAAGCCGACAAGAAAACGTAGGCGGGGACTCATGCGACTTTAAATATTAATACAGGTACGTACTCCATTAGTGACTGTGTCAATTCGAGAACTTTCGGTTACAGCCACAGGCTGTACAAATCTTATGCACACTATTGCGCACTGCATAACGGCGATACGTAATTGTACGTGCAATTTTTTTGCTAATAACTGTACATGGATCGTTCCTTCCGTTCGTTCCGCCGCGGCATTAGTATACAAAGTTTTAATATTGTTCGACGGTACAGGATATTCGTATGTGTTAGAAGTCATGACAATTCACTTCTCATATTACACATTTAAAACAAGCACACATCTTCCTTACATGTTAGGCGAGTCAACCGTACCCATAACACAAATGCTATTTCCTCGCTGTAATTCCACACTTAACAATAAGCTGACGCTTATAAGCTGACGGAGTAATTTCATTGATCGGGCATGTCCATTTTCCTCCCGTATTCTCCGTCCCACATCCTCCAGAAATGCCGTGGCTTTAAAAATAGCTAGGGCCCAGCTTCCCATCGTCACAAAGGTACCCAGAACCAATCGGCTGAACGAGATATCGATTACGCTGTGTCGGGATTTTTTCTGTCGTTCCCGTTGATCCGCAGCTTCTCCATACATATATTGTGAGGGTGCGGGCGATGTCTGTGTCGGCACATGTGTCTGCAACTGCGACGTCCTAGAGATGTGGTTTACCAAACTTCCAAGGCATGAGCGTCATACCATCCGGACGTTTACCGTCTCCGCTATCCAAACCAGGTGGTTTGCGTACTGCAAGTACGTTGGTTGAAACAAGAGCGCGGCGAATTACGTTGTTTTAGCGCTGAGTGCTTAAGCTTAGCGTTTCGACCTTTGGCACACGAGCCCGTGATAATGATAATGATCGTTCATTTTAAGTGGAATTTACGGTCTAAATTGACTTATATATCAATAATCCAAATGTCCATCGCACGTGTTTCGTTCGTTAATTATGTACATACGTTAGTACAAGATCGAAAAGGCTTCCCTTAATAATTCCTTTTTGAAGTAAGGTAGTGAGGTGAAATCCCGTACGGTGATATGATTATGTGCTGTTCACTTACCCGGCGCCGGCGTGATTGCACCAACAAGCCTTGAGCCAATAATGAGGAGGTGAGCGATTGCTGAATTAGCCTGCTGGCAGATGCTGTAGATGCGTACTTCCCGTGACGTACCCTTTACTATATTTTCACGAATATGATTTATTTCTTTCACATACATAATGCGCTAGCGCACAGACAACTAAATATTGCAAAACTTCAGGCATTAAAGCTTCCAATCTGATCTCGCTCATTCTCGTGTGCCTTAATACTTGGCATAGCGCCCAAAACGGCGGCCGCATTGCCTTTAACAATAGCAACAGAAAAACGCTGTTTTAAAAATGATCCCGAACGTGGGTCACCAGATATCTCAAAAAGTTTACTATATTATATCCGGTAACAAGCGCTTGTACGCGCTTCAACACAGTTAAATACACATGCATACATAATATTAAGACGCGTAACGAAGAAAACTGTATTGCAGTAGGCGTTTCGTTAACATAAACAGGTCAGATCCATTTCAAACGTACGTCTTCCGGAATCCCACCTAGCCACGTAATACGTTGCGAAAGCGGTGCAAAAAGGCTGCGAACGAAATGCTTTCAGGGTGTGCAAGCGTTGGATATCAAATCTGTCCGAAGCGTGTCGGGCATTTGAGCGCAATCAGCCTGTGGCTAAAGTGGTCAAGGAAAAAGAGCCAGAGTTAATTCAGCTGGTCCTCAAGGACTGTCAGGAGCATGTGGCATCATCTGCCCCACTGGGATCAGCACGAGAGAGAACATGCCGGCAATGTTGACAGGAAACTACCGATTGTTCTGCCGCGGCATGAATTTGACCGCAGCCAGTCGCTCCTTCAGCACTATCATTCTTTTATTATGGCGTTAAACAGCAGCTGCCCGGAAGTGAATCCAGACATTCGGGATGCTGTCGTGGAGTTGTACAACTCGTGGAAGCACTGTAATGCATCCGTCTATCAGTGGCAGTCATTGGGGTTTATCTTCAACAGGTACGAATCATGGATATTGTTAAGCACTATAAGTCAGATACACTGTATGTATGTCTGTATACACTGTGTACACGGTATGTCATAACTAGCTTAAGATCGCAGAGATCTGTAAGAAAGAATAGAATTTTTCTTCTTCCTATTAGCTTGAACGAAGGAGTGGCGAAAGACGGGGAAGATGTCGATGTATCGGCCTTACGAGCGCTCGACCTTAAACGAACTGACCGTGGAAGAGCTGCACCGCATGTACTGTCTTCCCGGCCAACGATACGACGCCAGTATACCTGCAATTGCAGTGAATGTGGCATACGTCGACTGAAAGTATGGTCAATGCACCAAGTACCGAGTTTGTTTGTTTACAGTGACAAGTGAATTTGCACAAATCCGTACGAATCTTACTATTGAATCTTGTGGAGTATGCTTTTGTTCTTATGATTCGAGTACATGTTGTAACTGTTTCTGTTTGTACGGTACAAATTTGCCTAGTTTTTCTTTTGCACACTCTGTGCAATAGTTCTGAATTTGCATTCTGTTGAATTTGACTGCTGAAAGAAAGTGCATCATTCTGAATAAAAATTGTTTAACGAACTTCGGATGCAACAAGTATAAAAAGAGATACGAGTGTTTATTGTAATATTGTTTATTGTTTATTTTAAATTGTTTATTGTTTATTTTGTATTATTGAAATGGTTTTTGATTTATTGCTGAAAAATGTAACTTATTGAAATACGTGAAAATTTAGCACTGATGATGACTTGACAGTGAAAATTTGAAACAAAATCCATATATAACATAACAATAACAGACGATATAACAGACGATCAATGTATTTAACGAAAAGCATGGCAATATGTCTCGGTTCAAGTAGGTGGTAATTTAAAGGTTATTTAAAAGTGCAGTAAGTCATTCACAATTCAAACACAGTAACGACGCACAAACTAATTAACTTCATGCATATCAATTAAGCATACACTTATAGGAAAGTGCTACAAGAAACAAAGTATATAGGAAACACGATAAAGGCCACAAATACCGCACATAAAGCACACAAGTACACCGGAAAATCGGGATGCAGTTGAAACTGTTTCTTAATTAAGACCCCGATGTTTCTTTAATTGACAAATATGATATCGGTATGTGACACACTTTGCTACATATAAGCAAGTGTACGAGAGAGTCTCCGTTTCGTAAAATAATACACTGAATTCACACGCGTGTTATCAACGCCGGAAGTCAGATATGGATCGCATAAATATCTCGTTTTGTTGTTGCAGTGATTTGTTACGAGTACTGTAATTTGAAATTTCGAATACGTGTTGTAACAGTGTAATAGTTTCTACTGGTGTTTTGTGGCAATATAATCTAACCACTGATATTATTATCATACTACGTAATTGTGCACATGTTTGGCAGAAAACCATACGCTTAAGCACAAATGTATCCTATTTTTATACTGCAAAGCACTTATACCATTCTAAATAAAACAGAACATTATAATTATGTACCTTTGTGAATCAGCGGAAACGTGGTCTGAGAGAGTTACAACGTACAATGTTGATTTTGAACGTACGCGAGATTTTGATAAAGGCGCGCAAGAGGAAGTGTACTGAACAAATGTTCAAATAAATGAGAAGTTTGAAAGAGGATGTTAAAGGAAATTTCTGATTGTAAGACTCATTGGAGGTGTCAGATTCTGTATAGTATGCAGAAATGTGGATTTGCGCTCTTGGTAGTAATGGGGAAAGAGCTTGACAACTACCATGTACAAGGCACAAACTTAGCGGGAGCAGTTTTCGACACTGAACATCTTCTCGCACGGGCATCTTCCGGAAATATAGCATTGTTTTTTAGCTTAAATTTTAATTGTTTTATCAGCGATACGTATATACCGTGAAACTGCATAATCGTAGCATACTGCGGAAGAACAACTGTCAGTTGTACACCTAACTGCTACCGTGTGGTAGGAAGCCTCGCCAATTGCCGTATGGCCCGCACAAGTGAAGACAGCCAGCAAGAAGTGCTGTTCATATTTTTCCAACTTTGACACTTCGCGGTCTTCCTCGCTTCTTCCATATGCGATCTTAAACTTGCTCCGTTCGGTTCCACATTAGGTTTACCGCTTCCACAATGTCATCAGTGAATATCGCTATTGATCCTGCGTGCGGCGACGAATGCGGAATGCAGGATCTCGCAGCCGAGATCAGATTGGAAATCTGCAGTTATTTGGAGGTCCCCGATCAACTAGCAATGCGAAGGTAAGCAGCCTGAATGGCAAGCGCATCTGGATGTTTGATGAAAACTGTCGTTGAAGATATTGGTAGTATGTGATCATCTTCATATCTTCAGGGTATGCAAGCAGTGGAGAGCCAATCTGTCAGTAGCGTTCTTATCGAAATACGTTGACTTGGATGTTTCCAAAGTACCCAACCAACCCGACAGGCCAGAGCGACTGGATCCTTACGATGAAACCGCTGAAGAAAAGTATCACAGTTTCTTAACGGTATCCGAGAATCGTCTGGAACATGCGTTGAATCTCCATCTGCACAAAAACACCAAGGTCTTGGTTCTACGCAACTTGGATATTGAGCGTTATCAGTTCGTTATTATAACGAAAGTTATCCGGGAAAAGGAGGCCAAGTTAATCCTGATTCTCAGGGACTGCACGGTGCATGAGATGTTCTCGGTGTATTGGTGGGTGAATCCCGACACCATGAAAGGATGTGGAATGTATGACTTGATCTCCGCCACGAAAAACCTGATTCTGGAGGATTACACGATACAGAATGTGTTGGCTGGGACCATGTGGCATCCGGAGATGCCCTGCAGTATCCCGCTCATGGAGAGAATATGTGGCGGGAATATGCGGAAGAAACTCCCGATCATCCTGTCCCGACATGTCTTCGACAGTAGCCAGCCGCCGTGTCAGCACTATCAGTCGTTGGCTATGGCGTTGAATAGGGACTGCCCGGAAGTGAGTCCAGAGGTGCGGAATGATGTCGTGCAGCTGTATAACGCTTGGAAGGAAAGTGATGCAGGGCTGAACGAATGGCGGCTATTGGGAGTTCACATCAAAAGGTACAACATCGAATCCCAAAGTTGTGTTTTTGTTTATGTAATTTGTAGGGGGTTTTTTCTATGGAATTATTTTACTTAAAAAATCACTAATTCCTTAAATTATGGTGTTACGGTATTGTCGGTTTTGAGAATGATTTTACTGAAAAGTCACTAATGCCTTAAATGATGGTATTACGGTATTGTCGGTATTGCGAATTATTTTAATTAAAAAGTCAGTATTTTATGGAGCTATGGAAATGAATTATGTAAAGTATAAGGCATGATGTAAATCTGTCAACTGGATACCTGCCTTAAAATCATAATTGGTAATGACATATTAATTAGTTTAATGAATATTCTGGTCGTACGTAATCCTGAACAAGGCTCAAAAACAGCAACAAAATAAAAAATACGACGTTATTTAATTATTAATACGACAGTATGTATATTTAATACAGCGTTCATTCTTTGCAGCTTGAACGAAGGGGTCTCTGTCAACGCAGAAGCAGTCGATGTATCAGCTCTACAACAGCTGGACCCTCTGACCTTAAACAAACTGACCATGGAAGCGC
The DNA here is from genome assembly GCA_034698045.1 of Paramacrobiotus richtersi. Lineage (NCBI taxonomy): Eukaryota > Metazoa > Tardigrada > Eutardigrada > Parachela > Macrobiotidae > Paramacrobiotus > Paramacrobiotus richtersi. The sequence goes on along the minus strand of JAQGAU010001150.1, from coordinate 7,708 downwards.
TGCATCGCCTGTACTGCCTTTCCGTCCCATGATAGTCGTCGTCGTGATCGAATCGTGATAGACCTGTACCCAGTGTCTATCGACGTCGGTACTTCGAAGTACTGTGATAGAAAGTACGGTGGTACGGGCGCTTCAACTCGACTGTCAGCACAAATCTCTGCCTTTACCGATCGTAAAAAAGTAGCTCGATACAAAGGCATCAAGTTGTGTTTCTGATGCACTGGATAAACTCGATAGCGGTTACGAATTTAACGTTTCTCAAGACAGAAACCATGATCAAAATGTTGGGCATATTCTGACTGTGAATATGCTAATTTTATTTGTTTTCCCAATAAATTTGAATTTCGTTTTTTTCATATTTTTATTACAAAGAGCATGGAGGGGGTCAATGGTGCGAAGCTGCCATCCGTGGGACTATACTTAACTGAACGCCTCTAAGTTAGCATCCCGTCCAGATCTGCAACGATACCTTGGCGCTTCCTTGTTGTTCGGCAGAATTGAATATGAAGAGAATGTGCAATCAGTTGTGAAAAATTCCCACGGGTTCGGCCGCGCCATGCATGGACGGATTTAGCCATTTATTTTGGTGAAACCCTGTGTTATTTGGTGAACCATACGTCGGATCTTGTCGCCGATTTCATATTCGGAATCACCGCCTTGTTCTGATATTTATCAGCTACAAAAAAACCCAACAAATTTTTTTGCTGTCAGGCCCTACCTTCTGGGTGGCGGTCAGAAACGGCGCCAGGAATATCGTTGTACGGGCAAACCGGTTCATCAGATCGAAAAACTAACCTCGGATTCGTGATCAGCGATATCGATTGCGTAAGAACCTGTTCTGAAATTCGAAAACCGGGAGAAAAGTTTTAGCCCCCAGGGGGAACAGGATTACCCCATGGGGGGCAAATAATTTTTTTGCGAGTTTTTGAATTTTCAGAACAGTTTCTTATGGTATCGGTATCGCTGATCACGAATCCAAAGTTAGTTTCTCGGTCTGATGAACCGGTATGCCCGTACAACGATATTCCTGGCGCCGTTCCTGACCGCCACCCAGAAGGTAGGGCCCGACAGCAAAAAAATTTGTTTGGTTTTTTGTAGCTGATAAATATCAGAAAAATGCGGTGATTCCGGATATGAAATCGGCGACAAGATCCGACGTATGGTTCACCAAATAACACAGGGTTTCACCAAAATAAATGGCTAAATCCGTCCATGGCGCCATGTAGTGCGTCACGTTTGGCCGAAAAATTACAACTTGATGTCTTTGATGTAAAACCACCGAAACGTTCTTAATTTTTTGCGCGGGTTATTTCCCGCAAGTTTCCGTACCACCCTTTCTATCATGAAAGTACCACTGGTAGGAAGCTTTTGAATCTGACTCTTCAGTCTCATGTCATGGAAAGTGTAAATGTGTCCAAGTTTTGTACAGCATTCTGAAAAAAAACAAAAAACATTCAACACAGTTGGTGGTTCTGGGTACGTAAGAGATATCGACGCCACTACGCACCGGAAATGCCGTCTTGTATAGCTAATATCACGTATTATGATATATTTTCGCGTGCTGGCCGGTGGTCACACACAGTTTTCCACACTGCAAAGAGACTGGAAACATTTATGGTGATTGTAAATTTATGGGGATTTGGATAAAATTGTTTCTGATTCGTAGCGAACGCCGATCTGCGGTTCGTTCTGTACGCATTGCTGCCGTTGACTCTTGCGGCAGGCTGCACGTACAGTTCCGTACAAGACGAAGTCTACACAACGGATTTCCAAACAAATGATAAAATTTGATGGGTAAAACAAGATTTTTTCAAAAACTCCACGGATACGTATCCGTAGAGTTTTTGAGTGTGAGCATACTTATATTTTTTTATTTATTTATATATATATATGATTATTTACTATAATTATTTATATTTTTTTATATATATATTTTTTTATTTATTTAAATATTTATTTATTTTTTATATATATTTATTTATTTTTATATATATTCATACATATACATTTTTTTATGTCTGAGTATACTCAGACTTTTGCAGGGAAGAGCATCAGCGTTCAGCGATTAACCCACGTATGAAGCATTACAAATTCCCAAGTGCAATTATCCGACGTGCAAGCAACGAATCACATATACACTAGCCTGACCTTTCTTTCTGCGGGATTTACAAGTTTATTGTTTGATGTAGCGCTTGACAGCTGCAAGTAAATGTTATCTCTCGACTGATAGGGCCAATCAGCTGTCATACTTGATATTCATCAACTACATATCTTGCGCAACTAAAGCAGGTGAAAGTGATAACCTTTACATACACTTGTACAGATGCATCGTGTACTGGTGTACCTCGACAATATTATCTGGCACACATTTTTGTTTTCCGCTGATGATGAATTCATTACTTACCAGTGCTGGTAACGCAGTATTATCCGGGGACAAACGTAGCAGTTTCAGTTAATTTATTTGCATGAAAGAGATTCATCAGTTCGTGTGCACATATTTGCTTAAATTGTATCTACTCTAATGTTTTAATGTAATTTGCCATCCATATTGTTTATACGACTTTTGCCGCATGGACTGGAATGTGTATTATTATAAACTGTGGATTATGACATAAATAATATCCGTTTACATTATTTATGTAATTACATACATATTAATCGGCAAATCCATGTCGACAAATATGGAGCAAATGGACTGTGATAATAAAAAGCGCAACAGCTACGAGCTACATCTGGCGGCAGACGTCGATAAGACCGGTAAATCCATTATGCTGTAGTGTAAAAAGTTATAGACATATTTAGGGTAATTACACAGTGCATATCATCTTACAATTAGCATATGAATCTCTGTGTGGTAATGCACGTATCATATTTGTCATTCAGAGGAAATAAAGACATTGGTATATAAAGAAAAAACATTTGTTATACATTTTCCATTAGGACGCTTCGGTTTATTTGTATGCTGTCGGTATATTTAATGTGCATTATTTCCCGTTTTATTTTATACATCAACTGCAGCATTTGTGTAGATAATAATAAATTAGACAGGCTTGTTTATTAATTGTTGTTGCTGCTTGTTTATTGTTACGTGTTAATACTTTTATTTAAAAGAACTAACCAATATATCTACTAATTTTACATCAAAATACAATTATGGTGTAAAAACCTAAACGAATGGTAGTCACTTTAACATAATCAGTTAATAATTTATAAAATATTATTTATTAGAGAAAGAGACAAACTTTTAGGTATAATATCTAATTATATAAATCGTTAATTAAACTGAGATTTATGTTAAAGTTCCACGTTTACCTTCGACAACCGCCTGACCGCATAAACATGCTAATTAGGTGGATTTTGCCGGCCGGGTCAGCGGCACTTTGTGGCCATTATGGGATTGCTGGGCATCTTCAACATTTACACGATGCGCATCAACCTGTCCATGGCCATCGTGGCCATGGTCTCCACGAACGCGGCGCCAAATATTCAGCTGAGTAACACTGGAAATTTGACATGGAACAGTTCCCTGCATAACCATACCAGCTCCCTTGTAAAGCCAAATCTGGACGTGTGTCCGTATCCGGAGGATTTACTGGCTGACCATACAAACTCAAGTTCGTCCATTTCACACACAGTAATATAACAAATGACCGTTGGTATAAATAATGTGAAAAAGACTCAATAATTTAAAATAAAATTACTTTTTAATGGTTTATGCCAGGCTTTCGTATTACATTGTTTTGAAAAAAATCAATAAAAATATTTAAGTACATTTATTAAAATAAATTTGATTTAATGAACTGATTAAACTATGTTAAATTTAATAAACAAAAATCCTGAAATTACTTCTGGATACCGTCCGTAGCCGGTGCCGCAAACATCATCACCATGACCAACTTTTTAATGGTTTTTAAGATTTAATTAATTACTTCAAGACCTAAAAAGAACAATTATTTCAGTTTAATCGTCTGTACTTTCAAGTGGCACTGGTAAAAAGGGCATTATCGTATTACGTTTATCCTCATGTGAGAAAAGGCTAAATTTAACCAGATTCTAGCGGAAAATATTTCAGTCATATTTTTTTTAATCGAGAAATTAAATACAGCCAAGTTTGTACTAAAGTATATTATGTAAAGTACCCTTCTGGCGTGTTGTGAAGGGTCCGGAGTTTGATTGGGATTCGGCGACACAAGGACAATTGTTGGGCGCTTATTTCTACGGCTACATCGCCACACAGCTGCTGGGCGGTTGGCTGGCCAAACAGTATGGCGGTAAAATGCAGTTCGGCGTGGGAATTCTATTGTGCAGCATCTTGGCGCTGGTTTCGCCAGTTGCCGCCCATGTCCACTACGGTCTGCTTATGGCCATCCGGATTGCTCAGGGATTAACCACGGTAAACAAAAATTACCCAAATAAATTCCGTCAAATTAATTTTTAAAAAAGGTTCGCTTGAAATCAATTTCTTAATATTATAATGTTATTAATAAATTCCTTTTTATGTATCAGTTTGAAGTATAAACATGCAAATGGCCAGTGTTTCTAAGGCCGTCGCATCTTTCGATTATTAATTAATTTATAATCGATACATATTAATATCGGTTTTTTAGGGATTTTGTTATCCAGCACTACAGCAAATGTTAGCTCAATGGAGTCCCGCTTATGAACGCACCAAACTATCCACGCTGGCTAATGCCGGCGCTCCAATTGGCAACGTCGTGGGTACGTTAGAGAAAAAGCTTTTATTTTTTAAACAGAAAAAACGAAAAAGGAATATAAATAATTAGAAAACAGCAAAATGCTGACAATAAAGGACGGCTAATTATTTAAATTAACATTCCGATTTAGAGATAAATTATTGACCTCAGAGATGATTTATTTGGAAATTGAAATATTATTTGAATTATTTATCCATTTTTATTCGCAGTGTTTTGCTATATTTACACGATACGTTTTACTTGTAAGAAATTGTGTACATCCAAATAATCGGTAATAATACTTTTTGTAATAAATAAATAAAGCAAATATTTATATGAATACGAAAAAAACTTTCCATTCGTATTGCAAGCAGAAAGCGAGGCTTTTGCGATAGTTTTCCTCTTCATTCGACAGTCTTCCTGGCGTCGGGTTTCATGGCCCACAACCTGGGCTGGGAATCCGTCTTCTACGTGTTCGGAGCCCTCGGCGCCGTGTGGTGGTTATTCTGGCAGATCTTCATCTACGACAGCCCCTTCAAGCACCCGCGTCTCTCCCGCCACGAGCTGAGCCTCATCACCGGAAACAAAGACAAAGTGGACCCCGCCCAGCACGCCCGGGCCATCAGGGACCGGAAGGTGCCCTGGCGGCAGCTGATGACGTCCGCCCCGGTGTGGGCCATGATGCTCTCGCATTTCGGACAGAATTGGGGGAATTACACGCTGCTGACCAACTTGCCGACGTATATGAAGAATATCCTCCATTTTAATCTGTCGGCCAATGGGCTGTTTTCGGCGTTGCCGTATGTGGCGTTGTGGATCGTGTCAATAACGGCGGGCTACTGTGCAGGTACATCTTTAGGAAATACAATCATATTTTACAGCTTTATGGATATCACCATATTAGCGTGCATAAACTGCGTTTGCAAAAGAAGAAAAAATGGAAAAAAATTACTGGTAGCGAATTGCTGGAAGAATCTACGGGCGGCAGTCGTGTCATTGGTCGATTAGAAACAGCCATTCATAAGAGAGGCTCCTCCCAGGGATTTTGATAGACAACTGCCGTCAGGTGGTAGAAGCCTTAGTGGTCATCAACAAGCGGGTCATAACTGATTAGTGACCTTTTCGTGTTCTCAGCAGTACTAGAATGGTTTCCACAATTTCAAGCAGTATTAAGCTTTTATTTTGTTTCCAGATTTCCTACGTGAGAATCGCTACATGTCAACCACCACCGTCCGCAAGGTCTTCAACACCATCGGCAACCTCCTCCCCGCCGTCGCCCTGGTGGCCGTCGGGTATGTGGGCTGCGACTCCCTGACGGTGATAGCACTGCTAACCTTATCGACGGGTATCAGCGGGTGTACCCAGTGCAGCTACCAGGTCAACAGTATCGATCTATCCCCGGTGTTCTCCTCCATGATCTTCGGCATCTCCAACACCCTGGCCAACGTCCCAGGGATCATCTCCCCTTATACGGTTGGACTGATCACCGCCGGAGAGGATGGACACACCATTTCCAATTGGAGACTGATTTTTTACATTTCCGGGGGTATTCGGTTGTTTACGATGCTGTTTTATGCGGTGTTTGCGTCCGGGGAGACGCAGGCGTGGAATGCGGAGAGTGATGAGCCCGTTGGGCATCAGTAACTAGTCTGATTGTGTGAGCTTTTGTACCGGTTGTTTGTTGTCGGTTTATACGATGCGGTCTGCAATCGAGAGCAATGCACAATACTTCTACGTATTCTTTGATGTGCGTGTGTATGATCGCCAAAAACGTTGGAAAAAAAGCTGAAAAAATTTCATCAGCACTAAGACTTAAATATCTCCTCGATCGCTCAGTCGGTAAATCGCGCCTCAATTATGGTAAGTGACAAAGGTCACAGGAAGGAACTGAATCAAACGCCCGACTGTGTCACTTTCAGTCCTTCCGTGCGAGTTCAGTACAGGAAACTGAAGAGGCTTCTACGGAAAACGGAGCCCCTTCTAATTTTTATGGAAAACTGAGCTGATCCTCAGTGTCTTAAGAACGTTGGGGATTTACACGCACTGTGAATTTACTAGTGTATCATCTTTAGTAACAGCCAGCTAGCTTGTCTCGGTTTTATTATTTATTCGTTAACCACTTTAATTTGTGTGTTTCATGGAGAAAGTGTGTATGAAATGGTTTTATATCAAGACGCACCTTCGAAGGTTTAAAAATCAACATATCAGGCATTATTGAATCTCTTCCGGTCCCCCTGTAATAAGCCTCGCCACACCACTGGGTTAGTCTGGGCAAGAGCCACTGCGTTTTTCAAACAAGAGTAGCGAGCGCAGCCACAAATCCAAGTTGTTCCCCTGGAAGGTATGCTAAAACTTAATGGCAGTATTGCATAGAGATCATTGCCAGCATGTCTCAGTGTATTATTTAAACTGCATTTAGTTTTGTCCTTATGGACAAATTTGGCAGATTCTGCGATTCCTAGATCGCACATTCAAGATAGTCCCCCCTAACAATTAAGCCTCGCCACAGCGTAAGTGGGCCACTGGCCTGACACCAGTCAATCGTGCTACTCGATTCAAGATTGTCTTTCACAATTCCAGAGATCTGTACCCGCATCTTGGTGTGTACACTTTCCTTCCTCGAAATTGTATACACTTTTTCCCCGATAAAGTCCAGCGTTCCTAATGTCTTTATCTTTTGCTGCGTCCAGCGACGAATACGGAATGCGTGATCTTCCAACCGAGCTGAAATTAGAGGTCTGCAGTTATTTGGAAGTCCACGACCAGCAAGCCATGAAGACGTAAGCGATCCAGCGGAAGAGCGAGCATGCCTAAATGTTAAGAAAACCTTACTGTCATAGATTAACCTTCACAATAACAGTATAAACAGGACAGATCTTACAGGGTACACTGTCTTTCGTGTGACTGGGTCACTGGTTGACAGCTTATGAAAATAAGTGCTCCATATTTTCAGAGTGTGCAGATCGTGGGGATCAAATCTGTCCCAGGTGTTTTTGTCCCAGTACGTTAACATT
>JAQGAU010001149.1:0-21133 GCA_034698045.1 Paramacrobiotus richtersi | reverse complement strand
AATCCTCTATTTTCTGAAGTTATGTTCATCTGGAGACCTGCAACGGTTGTGAACAAGATGCGTTTCAAAGTTTATGCTGTCCCAGTTGTTTTTTAAGCCGACTGCTCAGCGTAGCGCCTGTGGCGGCAGTGCATTAGAGAGCTTGGTTTACGGGTTATAACTTTGTAAGCAGATGTTTGTAAAACAGAAGCACACAAGAAGTGCAATTCACGCTTGAAAACCTGTACGCTGCCGTTCACCAGTCCCCTTAACCAAAGAGAGCTTGTCTGCAGCATGAAGGGCCTAGCACTTTAACAGTTTTAAGTACAGGCGGGAATAAACTTATTCTAATTTATTTACCCGTATCTTATGGTTTGTGCACAGTTGCTGACTGCATCTTGCGCCTAAGCATTCCCTTGCCAGGGCTTACTGGCTGCCGGATGCACCCAAAAGTCAATAAGCTTGGTGACAGTCCGTGACTCTGAAACTTCGGATAGCATTGCAGACGCACTTGCACTTGTAATACTGCACAAGTGCGTGTGCAATGGATTCCGGAAATTCCATCAGTACTACTTGAATAGTGTCCCACTTATTGAACTCCGTTCAGCTTATACAACGGCAATAACCAGTCAGCGCCAACAGGATTAGTACCGACAAAATCATTCGGTGATTCAGATTTACTTTTTCGTCTGGTACAGACGGGATGAAATATCATCTGATCCTGCAATCCCCAGGCTTGCCACAAAAATTTTCTGTCGACTCACATCATAAAAACGCAGCTTCAGACGAGTATTTCAACCACGAATGAACAGTATTCAAGAGCTCAACATTCATGCATCTGACGTGGCACATGCGACGCACGGCAAAACAAAACTAAAGTCTGCTGACTTTGATACAGCATAGAAGTACCAGACATATCACAGGTTCATATTGCCCCTGGCAATACTTATTTTCCATCTGTTCCGGTCTTTAGACCGACTGCAGTCGTTGAATATACTTACTTATACTGCAATAATTTGCCTTTAGTGTGATTATGGTTTGACTAGTAATCGTAGCGATACTTCCTGTACGTCTCGGCAACTTTGAGGCCCGCCTTCACTCCAGTGTTGCCGTCAGATACTAAGCCGGTTGATGATGATCAGCAGTTTTGGTAAGCCACTGGCATGTTCTACCGCGGATAAACCTTACGGAAACAACTGTCATGCTGTAGGTCACAGAGCGAATCTCTACTGTAGGTAGAGATGGCAAAGTCGCACCGCGCCGACGGTGCACCGCGGTTTAGCAGGTGCGGTTCGGTTCGGTGCGGTGTGGTAATGGTTTGAAATAATGCACCGCACCGGTTCCCAGAGTGCACCGAACCGTATAAACCGCGGTGTACCGTCGGTTCAGTCGGTTTATCGCGACCGCCTCGGTACTCCCATATTGTGTGTGCTATAGCACAAATTGCATTTTCCAGCGGATCGTATGCGATTTACTAGTTCGACAAGCGGACCTTAGCTGATTTTAACGGTCAGAAGGAAACCATGTTGTGGCTGTCTCCTACACGCGGTTTGCAAAAGACTGCAACAGGCCGCATCGAGTGTGTACGGTGCTCGGTGCAAAGTGTACGGTGCAAAGTAGTTATTAACTACTTTGCGTAGTGATTCTTGTGTAGGTGTTTTCTGTAGATTCTTAAATTTAGGAATTCCGTTTCGGTTTCTTACTGTAATATGTATGTGTCTTATGAATTAACCGAAAGATCAGAACCTGATCATGCAGTGCGGTGAATAACTGAAATGCTGAAAAAGATTAATGCAAGCAACGCTGCGCCTAACGTATACATCATGCTTTATTTTCAACTTTATTCTTAGGAAAACTGTTTTCAGGTTTCCGGTGACAGATTTCTGTTCGAATATCGTTTACGATCGCGAAGGTCACGCTGGACACAAGCGCCATTATTGTACTTATTTATTGTACTATGTATTTGTATTTGTGCACAATGCAGCCCACAACCCATCGAGTCCGACTGCAAGAAACAGATTTCAGGTAGTTACTATGAGATTTGTCCCCTTAACTTAAAGGTCAGCTAGCATCTAGCATCTCTACGTCGAACAGCTGTCCGATAGAATGTTTCATTGCAGAGCGTATAGTCACAAATTGCAACAAAGCTGACAGACGAAGCTTGCATTATGCATGTTACGTTACTAACCATGCGTATGGCCATGGTACTACACAATAATATATACAGCGTATAGCAGCGCGATGAAGTATACTTGGCACTAAGACGACAAATTCCACAGCACCCAGCACGTGTATCATCAAAACGGAATCTAAATGGACATTGTATGTACTGCAACAAACGTTCAAGCAGAAGAAACGAAAACTATACTCTGTAATCCAGGCTCCAGAGAAATGGATCGTTTTTGAAGAAAATCGAAACCGCACGATGAGTTTAATATTAAATATTGAAAATTTACCAGATTCTGAAACGTTTGGAAACATTGTAACCACATCCAGTTACAATACCTGCTATTTATTTGGACCTGTATACTCGCATAACTATACCGTCACCACTTTTTCCCTTGCACACTAACTGTAGTCTGTAAACAGCAACCTTACTAATGCAGTACAATGAATATATACGGTCAGAACCCGCATGGTACTGTATGTGCCGCTATTACAATCTCACGTTACCTTATCAAAAATCAACGGAATACGAAATGTTTTTATTCGTGTGGAAACATATAATTAAGTAAACGGACGAGGTTACAGTATCGTGCACTCCATGTAAAAAGGTGTTTTAAAATACGGATTCCAGTAAAAACAGGACAGATAATCGTTAAGAAAATTAGACTAGCACATTCAGGTAGCCTTTTCCGCAATTTATATGGAAAATATGTTTACAACTATCAGAGTCTAAACTATGTAACGGCAAATCATGCAAGAACAACAGACAAAGATGTCAAACCGCTATAAACTTCCGATGCCGACCGAAGCAAACTGTGCTTGTCCGAACCAAGAGCCTTGCAACAGATACGGGAAAAAATATAGACCAATATTATTTAAAACCAGCTCAATAAAAACTAACGACTACAACGAAGCCATGAAGATTGCAGTATGAAAGTGTATGTTTAGTCATGTCGGTATAGAAATGGTCTTCTCGAAATACTTTACCAATTCAATGATTAGAAGTACCAAACGGATAACGGAATTTCCAGCACAGTCCTCTGCAACATCATGCTCCGACATGATAAGGATGACTTATGTTCTAGGTGCAGTCGGTTGTATTCCCGGTTTTTTTCGATTGTGCTTTAAGCGAGGCATTCAGCGCGGGATCTACCCTTTCCGTACCATGACACAGACGGCGAAAAACACGACCAGCCATTTTCTGGAGGGTCTTCCGATATTCACGATGCATTCCGAAAAAGACCACCTACAATTAGAGGTAGATCAAGCACTAATCTCATAAACTGCTTTACTCTTTCGAATAAGTGACCCCTACCGCATTTCCGACATAACCCAGCATGAAGATCAGCCGCAACCAGAGCGCCAACTCCGGAAACCGGACCAGTACTTTACTGCGGTCAAAGGCATTGATTCCTGTTTGCGGAAAGAAGCAGAGGCAGTGCCATAAAGCCGCTACCAGCAGGATCATTGCCAGCCTGAACGGACGGCGACGGGAAGAGCGTTCATTCCCCTGTGCGCTTGTCATGCGCTGATACACTCCACATCCGATAACCAGCATATACATAAAGCAGGTCAAACCCAGTGGGGCATAAGTGGCCAGCGCATGGTTAATCGAGTTGGCCGTTGGGTGCTGGGACTCTACGCCGCAGTCATACAGCGGTGGAATGGCCTCGAACCGGGAACCCCAGCCAGCCACAACCGGCATATAGATACCGCACGAGATCAGCCACAGTACAATGATAACGCCAATGTTCAAGACATGTTGACCAAACCGTCTGCGGTAAAGAACGGGGAAGCAAATGGCTAAAAAACGGTTGAAGGAAAGGTATGCGGATGACCAATATCCTACAGTACGGCATACCGCAAATGGCATTTGAATGAAAATGCAACCCGTTCGGGAAACCTGAAAACACAGAGTAAATGGTAGATAGATGACTGGAAAACAACAGCGAGTAAATACTGCAGTATAGTAGACTACAGTATAGATAGGTGACGTTCTGGCCGTAGTAATCTTTAACACCAGCAGTGTCATGTCTCCTTGCCATTTCAATTTAATAAAGAAGTATAGATCTATGGATACTCGTGCAGTAAGTATTATTTCTCACCCGATAACTTTGTCCATAATAAATCTGTGTAAATCTGACGAAATGAAGGAGACATACAACCATCTCAATAACTGTCGCATGGACAATCAGTAATTTTGCTCCGTTACGATCCTCAGTAATCTTCCGAAGAGATCGCTTCCAATCTTCCCAAACCGCTCCCAAAAGCATAATACACATCAGCGATCCGATTAAACAGCATACCATAGATACCGTGTACCAGACCGTAAATTCGAGCCCGAAGTTAAACTTCGTCTGGTTTACTGATGCAGTAATTGTGCTGAAGTTCTGTTCCCTAAAGCGGATGGCTGAATTTTTGTGATTATAGAATCCTGTGCTGAAATTGAAAGTTACAGAATCGCCTGCCATAGTTTTCGTATTCGAAAGTCAAATTATCCTGCCGCCATTAGATGCGCAGCGAAAGCGCTCCGAATTACTGTCGGAATGGGAATTCATCAAGGTTATGTACAAGTTATTGGTAAGCCGTCTGGAGCTGAAGGCTGGGTTATTTGTTTCCCTGCAATATGAGAATAGCGGTTTAATGATTTAACTAACGGATTACGTAGTCGAAATGGCAGCTAAATAAACAAGCCAAACAACGTCAGGTCGTTTCACGTGAATCAACAGCCCACACGAAACTTCTATAACAATAAAATCTGAATCAAGCCTGTGAATCGTCATTTTCCATCAAAGGAGCTAGTTTATTGCAAAAAAAGAGGTTCATTGGTCGAAATCTATTGATTTTACGCAGGTTTTTGCAGTCTGATGGCCTTTTCCTTTATAATAGTAAATCTTTTCCCAGAAGCCATCCGTTCAGAATTGAACCTGAATTCTTGTCTGTATTTGATAATCACATGTAACAGAATTCTATGCGTTCTGACGTACTGTCATTCACCAACGTCTTACAGCCGTGACCTCAACATTTTAACTTTCTTAAGGTAGGATTAGTCGCCGTGCAAATTGATATCATAATATCGCAACAAAAAAGGCAACCCTTGAATCGTCCAAATGTCATCGACAGCCACATTTCGGTTTAGTCTGGTCGCAGGTAGTCCTTGCGCCGGCAATCATGAACCGGAAACTCATTGTTACTTATGATTTATTATGACTAATGCAACAAAATGCGTAATACTAATAATGAACGGGACGTTGTCCCGTTAAGCAAGAGACATAGATGACACAACAAACCGAGCGTAAAATAAACAACAACGCTTGGAGGATTGCAGCACATGCATGTGGCGCGTATGGCAGATATATGCAACAATGGTAAACATTACCTATAGAAGAAGAAATAAAGAAAAAGACTTAGGACTTAATTTGTTTGTGGAACATTGCAAAATAATTAACACAAAGCCTACTAAATAAGTGCACTCGCTTTTAACGGGAACTGATTGACCGAAGCGAAGTGCATAGGGGGAATGTAATTTTAAGAACTGTTTTAATACTTAATTAATTTTTAATTAATGAAACAGTGACCGACGAATGACCACGCCAAAATTCAGTTGAGCTGAGAATACATAGAGGATCTTCGCTTCGTTCGGTCGACTATACTATAAGTTAACTGCCACATGAGCATCTGTTACTTTAGGCAGTCCGATCACCAACCTGCAGAATATGACTGACAGCAAGAATAGCGTTGTCGACCTTTAACCAGCTAAAACGTAGGCGGAAACTTTAATCCACCGGACGCGCTTTTCCATAGCGATGACAGCTATGTTTTCGGTTAAAACAGACTACCATGTATGCAAGTGACCCTTTCTGGCTGTCTAAGTTTGTGCGGAACAAAGACACAATTTCCTTATTATCAGCAGAGCGCGAATACGGCGCGGGAGGCGGCCATGCGGATGTCATGAGGTAATCACTGCTTTAAGGATTACTTCAGCTGAGACTTTCTGACAGAAGAAATGCCCTTTGCTAGCTACTTATTTAATACAAGACAAGGTAAAAAATATGAAATGATACTGGAAGTGCAAACGGTACTGCATTGTACGTCTAAAGCGGAACGGCGCAATGCCGGTCTATGTGAATGGTCCAAGCATCTCCAAAGGGTCTGTGCAGTATTTTTGCCTAATCTAAATGTACAGTACAGTCTGTAATTGCAACTTTTTTTAGTTGCATGGGATTTTAATATACATGTTGCATAGCTAACAACCACCCTGAAAAAAGACAAAAAAAAAACAGTGTACCATTCTCATACAACAACAACATTTCATCCTGGCCGAATTACAGAGAAGATCTCATCTAATTAAATTATAAGCTGGCTGATGAGGGAGCCGTTCCTAGAACAGCCATAGCGTTTGCTCGCTGTAACTCGACACTTATACGCTGGTAAATGTATTATTTGGCTCGCTAGCTTCTTTCCCGTTTCTTGACGAATATTCCTGGGCAAGGCGGACATCAATCGGTGGGCTTCCGGACCCCATGGTACCATCGTTTCGAACAGCGGATCGAACAGGTATTCGCCGGTGGTGCTCTGATACTTGGCAACCTTCGCCTGCTCCACCCGTACTGCAGCTGCTCCCGCTTTCTTGGATGTTGCCGGGAGACAACTCAACGCAACCTTGCATCGGCGGGTTGCATCGCAGGTTAGCATCCTGCCCCAGGTTAACATGATTGCTTCTTATTCATGTCAGAGTAAAGTAAACCGATTCCAACAGTTCACTGAAATGACAAAACACGAAGAACTGGGAAATACGTTACATACATATCTAATACGTCTGTATTAGATATTAGTTAATTTTCTTTTGTAAGTTAAAATTACAGGTCAACAGATGATCAGCAAATGGCACGACCGACTCGGACCGAGTTAGAGTTTAGCCAAAACTTGTCGAAGAAATATTCAAACTCGTTCCGTACTTACAAATTAAGTGATTTGTTTTTTGGAAAAACGCGAGGAAACAGACGACCGTCTGTGCATTCCATGTAAAGCTTGGGTTGATCCGCTGGGATCCTCTCGGCGGGCTTACAAGCAGCCGCTAAGGAAAGTAGCGTGTAGATACAGGCAGCCTCCTCCACTGCACAGATGGTAAATATGTAAACATCAGAGAAAAAACTCTGAAGCTATGGTTGCTGAACAACAACAGACGATGAAACTGAACCGTTCGTGACTTCCGACGTTAATCGGAGAAAACCGGCGGCTGACCTTTTCTTTGCAGCTTCTGAGCTTGTTAGAGTAAAGACCTTTGCAACAGATACGAAAAAATATAGTGTAACCATAACCAGCTTATCAAAAATATAAATTGCAACAACATGGAAAATCCAGGTAAAAGTAATGTCAGGTACAGAAACGGTGCTTTCGGAATGCTTTGCCAATGAAATGATTGCCTAAATACCGAACAATCGTTGTTTCTATCATAGTTCTCTGCAGCATCATGGTGTGATATGATAAGAATGATTTACTCTCTATGAGCAGTCGGTTGTATTCCTGGTTCTTTTTGACTGCGCTTTAGCCGAGGTATTGAGCGCGGGGTCCACCTTTTCCGTACCGTAACGCAGACGGCGAAGAAAACGACCAGCCCATTTTCGGAGTGTCGTTCGATATTCGCGATTCATTCCGAAAAAGACAACCTATAATTCGAGGTTACTTCAGCAATGTTCTCATAAACAGCTTTATTTTTCCGTCAAGTTATCCCTACCGAATTTCCGACGTAGCCAAGCATGAAAACCAGTCGCAACCAGAGAGCCAACTCCGGATGCCGGATCAGTAATTTCGTGCGGTCAAAGGAATTAATGCCTGTATGCGGAAAGAAGCAGATGCAGTGCCATAAAGCCGCAACGAGCAGGACCATTGCCAGTCTAAATGGACGGCGACGGAAAGAGCGTTGATTCCCCTGTGCGCTTGTCATTCGTTGATATACTCCAGCTCCGACAACCAGACTATACAGAAATCCGGTCAAGGTCAACGGAGTGTAAGTAGCCAGCGCTTGGTTAATCAAGTTGGCTGTTGGAGTCTGGGACTTTACGCCGCAGTCATACAGCGGTGGACCGACCTCGAATCGGGAACCCCAGCCAGCCACTACCGGGATATATATGCCAAGCTAGATCAGCCACATTGTAATGATAACGCAGATATTTAAAACATACTGAGCAAACCGTCTGCGGTAAAGTACGGGGAAACAAATGGCTAACAAGCGGTAGAAGGAAAGGTATGCGGACGACCAGTATCCTACAGTGCGGCATAACGCGAAAGGGAGTTGAATGAAGATGCAGCCCGTCCGGGAAACCTTAAAAGACAAATTCAGTAGTAAAACGTTTCCTGGAAAAAATACACAGTGACAAAGCGCTGCATTGCATGCGCGCGATGCGTCACCGTAAAGTTTCGTATTCTGGAAACGTCTGCCGAAAAATCAGCCTTTACGTCGGCTTCTATTAATTTTCTCCTTGGTTAGCGACTAGGAAGCCGCTGGTACTACGCAAATGTTTCTTTCTCACCCGATAACGTTGCCCATAATAAATCTGTGTAAAGCTGACGAAATGAAAGAGACAGACGGACATCTCGATAACTGTCGCATGGACAATCAGTAGTTTTGTTCCGTTACGGTCTTCGGTAATCTTCCGAAGGGATCGCTTCCAGTCATACCAAACCGCTCCCAACAGCGTAATACACATCAGCGATCCGATAGAACAACATACCATGGACACCGTGTACCAAATCGTTAATTCGGTGTTAAAGTTCGTCTGGTTTACTGGTGCTGCAATTGTGCTAGAGTTCTGTTCCTCAAAAGGTAAAAGTGGATTTCTGTGATTATGAAAATTTAATCCTGTGCTGAAATTGACAGGTACAGAATTTCCTGCCATGACTTGTTGTCTTGCTCGAAGTCAAACTACCCCACCGCCTTTACAATGTGCGATAAAAAGGCGCAGGAATATTGTTTCGAAATGGGACTTCATCAAGCTTATGTACAAGCTAGTTGGCACGCCGCCTGGAGCTTGAAGGCCGGGATATTTACTTCTTAGTGACCTGCATATTAGCATAACAGATTAGCGGCTTAGTACTCACGGTAATGCTTATACTAACGTCCCGATTACGCGGCGTAAGTGGTAGCTATAGTAAACAGACTAACAATACGCAACGTCAGATCATTTCACGTGATTCCGCCCACAGGAAACTCCTAGAACAATTAAAATCTGAATTAACTGACCCTGTGAGTCGTCACTTTCCATCAAACGAGCTAATTTACGGCAAAAAAGATGTTTTGCTTATAGAAATCAACTGATTTTACGCAGCGCTTTTGCACAATCTGGTTGGTTTTCCTTTACAACGTTACATTCTTTTCTAGAAGCCATTGATCAGAACGACTGAACCTGATTTGTTCAGAATGGAATGAATTGCGTTCTGACGTTCCGCCATTCCCCAAGCGTCTTAAGGTTGTGACCGCAGAATTTAAGCCTGTATGCAGGGACCTGGAAAAATTTTGCTGACTCCGTTTCGTTTATTATCGTATTTCGCTTTTTATTGATTTCTTGGTTACCTTTCATTCGTTGCATGGTACAGATACCTGGTTCACGCTTCAAAGTTGACAGCTTTTTTTCGTTTTCTGCGTGCGGATTTGGGATTGCGATGCCTGATTCCGCCAAGTTGCACAAATACGTAGACTGAAATTGATATATACAAGACGTTGTATCATCTCGTATATGACGTTACCATATATAAGTGACGTTTTGGGTAATAAGTCGGCTAACAGGGCGAGTAATCGTAATGCATACAGAAGCTAAAAAACGGCACGAAATCCAGATTCAACCCTATTACATACTTTCAGAATAGAATCGAATAAGTTGAAAAATGAGGATTCTCATGAACTCTGACGCACACATAAAGCGTGCCTTACTTGTTAGTCCAGGCAATAATAAATTTATACAGGCGAGAATAAATTTAGAAAATCGCTATGCGCAAAATCACCCGCTTTCACACACGTCCACAAGAGGCACCCCTTCTTGCACCCCGTTTGCTATAGGCACCCTTCTTGAATTAATTAAATATACGCCCCTTCTCTCATGTTTTATAGCCACCCTTTCTGTTTCTCGTATTTGTTGCGCTATGTGTAATCAAGCAACAATCAAGATGTACACCTAGAACCTGAAATTGTTCCGTACAATTAGGCTAGCGGCAACACTGATTCCAGCTGGGGATTTACTTTTGCGGCTATGTATGAGTGCAAATTGTTTAATTGAATCTGGATGCCCTTTCCGTAAGGATTCAACAAATGTCTGGTGCATCTCTTTCAGGATAGGCTTCGAGTGGTCCCCGAACTCTTCGAAGGTTGCATATACAAAAACTGTACTATACATTACCTCGTTTGGAATTACTAACGATAGGAACGATAGGAAACGTCGTCCACGTGTCGTCCACGTGGAAGCCCAAGCACAAACGATACGGATCTTGTTGTCTAAATGACTTGTTGCTTTCATGCGCACTTTGCCTCTGCAATAGTGATTCGAGTCTGCTACCAACTCTGTGATGTGTCTTAGTCTGTCGCTGTAAGTGGTATCTCCCTTGTTGTGGTTCGTAAGTGATTTCGATGGTGTTCTTGCGAGTGTTGTTCTAATCAAACAGACTTTGAAGTCCTGTGTAAACGGGTTGTCTGCTTCGGAAGAATATTATATTATTATTATTATTATTATTATTATTAGGAGATGACGATCGGGAAGTCATTTTCAGCAGCTAGTGCAAAGCAAAGTAGCCGGTATCACACAACAGTAATATTATGGGGTTATGCTCAGTACTTGTTCGTGAAGGTAGCCATTTTAATACGAAAATCAGCTTGCAACAGCAATGCAGTTTAGTGTTATTCTCAATTTAAAAGGGGTGTTTTTAGGGATTCGGGGTAAAAAGGGGGTGCCTTTAGTGAAAGGGGGTTTATGGGGATGTCTGTAGTGGTACCCATAAATTTCTTGGCGTGTATCTTATCCTCATATGCTAATTGCATTTCGCGCCCAAATACTCCCTTACTACGATTTATGAACGCAACCGGAAGTCGATAAACTTAATGACAGTCCAATTCCGAAACTTCGGATAGCACTGCAGATATATTTGCACTTGTACTGGTAATACTGTACAAATTTGTGTGTAATGGGTTCCAGAGAATCCGGACATTTCATTGATACTCTGTCCAGTGTCCACTTACTGAATTCCGTTAAGGTTAAGCTGTTATGTACATTGCACAATGACAATAACGAGTGATAACGAGCAGACCGACAAAAACGTTCGGTGTTTCAGGTTAAGCGCAAATGACGATGAACTGTAAACGATTCATGATGATTTCATGTCTTTTCTGATACTAACTGGAAGAAAATGGTATACTGACGCATGCAGAAACTGGTCCCGAAATTCGTGGCCGTCCATGATGGCAAACCATAAAAATTTCTTTTAGAAGTACTTCACATCAACTAACGTGGCATAACGTTGTACGGCAAATCAAAACTCACGTCCGCTGACTTTGATACAACATACAGAGTAGCAGACATACCACAGCTTCGCTAATGCTCCTTACAATACTTATTATTATTTTTCCCATCTGCTCCGGGCTGAAGACCGATTGTAGCCGTTGAATACACGTACTCTTTAGTATCTTGTATGGGAATTACAGGTCGACTAGCCAACTTTTAGCGATACTTCCTGAATGGCTCTTTAACTTTTAAACCTGCATTCCTTTCGGTGTTACCGTCAGATATAAAGCCGTCTGATCATGACTAGCATCTTCGGTCAGTCATTGACATTTTCTATCACGGACAAACTTACGGGAACAACTGTCATGTAGTCGGTCAAGACCGACTCAAAGCGATCTCATGCATGGTCGAAGAAAAGGCACTTATTTAGACGAAATACGTCCAGATTCCTGGTTTATCGATTCTCGTACGTATAGAAGTACACTTTTACTATCCCCAGTGAACAAGTGTTCATGCATGGTGAACTCAGTACATGTAGTAATATAATCAAGTACACTGACCGAACCGAAAGCTAAGTACGCTTGCAACGTCGAACTGGCATCGAAGCAACGTCTCAGGTCGTTCCCAGAGGTGGCGCTTGCGCCGGCCGTTCACGAACTGATAACAGTTCACTCTGCTTACGATTTATTATGTTCAGTGTGTAACAAAACGCCGGAGTGCACAGAGTTTGTTGGATACTTGGAGATTAAGCACGGTATAATTATAACTGTTTAATTTATCATTTTTTTCCTGCTGTCTTGTCCATCTACACGGTCCGCTGCAGATTTACCTACTCTTTAAGTTTGTTCAGTTTATTGGTACAGAGGCTGTGCTGATATTCTGCTCATTGCGTCGAATTTCGAATCTCTGTTGTTGATACGAGAAACAGACCATTTTAATTGCGTCCCATCAGCCCAGTTAGCAGAGATCGATTCACATACTTCCCCCCCACCCATAGATCGTGCGATAGAGTTTTTTGTCGACCTAGTAAATCAGCTTTCAAAATGCACAAAGCTGCTACTGGTAGGAAGTTATTAATGGTCAAAATTAGCGTGTATCTTTACTCCGCAATCTTATTCTCATATTTCAGTCGACGCACAACAAACTGACCGGAAGCTGCACAAGCATCGAACCAACGAGCCCCTATATCACGGAAAAGCGCTAACGGATTTCGCCGTGAAAGGCACGGCACGGCAGCATCAAAGAAATGTTACATACGGAAAACCTGGCATAATGCAGATATACTTTCAAGTCAAACGATTTTCGTGAATTTTAAGAACACTATCGAAGCATTTGTGAAGTGATTTAACGCAAAGCTTATTGCACGTTAACAGCTACTGGTACCGAATTATAACTGCATGCAATCCGGTCACTAACATACCGAATATATAGTTATGATCTCCAGCAAGAGTAGCGTTGCCAGCTAGCATGTAGGCGGAGGAAATGGGTATCCGACGGAACGCGTAGTAATGCGTATATCTATGAACTTTTCAGACAAAACCCCACCACACGTATATACAAGTGGCCCTTTCCAGCTATTGTATTTTGTGCGATGCAACGCTTTAAATGTGTATTCCCAGAGCTTAACGAGGGGCGGCCGTCAGAATGTAATGAGGTTGCGATTAGGAGGTAAACACTGCTTTAACGATTAAGTAACATGAGACTCGTGTGCAGAAGAAATACCATTTACCACCAACATACTTTACAGGTCAAAAAAGTTGATGAGGATTACTTGCTCTAGCCCACGAGCTGCTGTAACGATAGTTGAAACATATTTAGTTATTTATTATCTTAATTATTTAATTGTCTGCGTCACTGAAAGGAGTCAATGTTTAAAAAATTGTTGATAGAAATGTGTAGAACTGAGCACGGTTTTGTTTGCATTAGAAGGCCTGGTTCTTTTGTTATAGCTTATTTTGATCCAGTCCAGGTTTTGTCTACAGTATGGAAAATATGTGGAATACACAGGTAGAAAGCAGTAGCGATGCAGTTATGCACTGCGACTCGATAGTACTCAAAGCCAATTCCAGACGTTAGAGTCTTTATCTAAAATGTGCAAAGAACAGACCTAGCTAGCTTAACAATGCTTTCTTTCGCGGAGCATACCTCTGAGTCCTGATAACGAGCTGTTTCACGTCTGCTGTTAAATTATGCGGCGACTGCATGTATGCGGATACAATTGAATGTGTGTGACGTTGTCAACAGCCCATGTCGACTTTTTTCGTGCCCAGTAAGAGTCTTTTTGTAGACCGCGAAATACTTTTATCGTAACTACTGTACATGTATGAACATCGTTTCATCAACGTATTCGACAGATTCCCGCACAGTAACATGTTTGTATACAGATTAAAGAAAACGAGGTCACCAGTTTAGCTCCAGTTCACCTCCTGGTGATAAGGAGGAAAGTACCTCGAATTCATATACTACAGATATACTACAAATATATTTACAGATATAGAACAAATTTCGAAATAATTATGAAATAATATGAAATCAAAAAGTTGAAACAAATTGGGGAAACGCCGGCCTCCACAACAGCAACCGGTACTCATAGTTGAGATTGGTATGGTGATAGATGCCGAGAGGATAGTCTGGCTTCCGATCCGTGGTCGTTTGGCAGCCTGTCTAAAACCGCACAACAAGTTTCAGTTTGTTGAGTATTTGCTCTCAAATTCAATTAAGCTAATGTGCAAATATTACTTTTAAACGAAATCCTTCATTATACTGTATCATCAGTTGTAGTTGTTAAGTGGGCCGCATCACCGTACAGGAGGACGGATCGCGTAATACGTGTTTCTCTCTGTTCTGTTTGTTTTTCGCGGTATAGTCTGTTGAGTGACGTATGCATGGTGCGAGACGGTAGCATTTTTTGAATTAACACACTTGCCTATGGCGTTTGAATAACCAGGATCGAGAGTGTAATTTTTACCGATTCATTAACACGAGGATTTCTCAGCTTGATGCCGCATTTAACTCTACAGATTTTGGTGTAGCATTGGGTTGTGATTGCGCATTTTCACCAGATAAAAGTCACCTTTGATACATCAGCTTGCGCGTGTTCGATACCATACAGATCTTGCCTGGGTTGTTGGTCCCTATGACATGGTAGCAGATGCGAATGGTTCCTGATCTTCCCTAGCGTTATCGTTTCGCCCCGGAGGATCCCTCACAAGACGAGAATTTTGGAGAGATACGAGACCACAGATAAACAAGACCCAACCCGGTAAGATCCCTGTAAAGCCGAAGGCATTAAAGAAGTCGTTGACTGTTTTAAACGTGTTGAGCTGCAATTATTAAATATACGATCCGTGGATTTTGTGTGGGTAAATTCGTGCATTTCTACGTGGATTCTAAACACTTTTGAAACGTGTAAATTAACAGGTAAATATCGTGGAAATAGTGACCTTTAAAAACCGTAAATTTGATGAGGAAGTGAATCGTGTCTGAATACAGATTTTACAGTGTCTGGGTCATTGATTCTTTAAAACAGGCGCGTGCCTAGATTAAATCAGCCAAGTGGAATTTAAAGGAGTGAGAGAGAATCAGCTGTAAACGGTAGCTGCAGTAAAATTGTGCATTGACTGGCCTGCATGCAAAGCGTGCAGCTCACGTGTGGTAAATTTCTGTAAACAACTTTCCGCGTGTGCATTCATTGACACCTGTCAAGGTAACCTTGACAGTGAAACTTTTAAAAGTCGCGTGTGCAACAGTAAAAGTCGAGATGGCTGATAAAGACGGAAGTAAAAGTAAGAAGGCCGATGGCAATAAACCGCATTTATACAATACGCGGTCTAGAAATAATTCTGCAGGTAATTCTGGAACATCTAGCCAGGGTTCTTTAAACAATGCTGCTAAGTCAGCAGAAGTAAATAAAAGCGTAAACAGTAGTATTCTGATAAAAAGCGCCGTGAGCGAAGTAAATTTAAATGTTGATGACACCATTCATCCGTCAATACGTAAAAGCGCATTGCGCAGATCACCTGTGTCTGACCCGATTGGGATACCAGCAGCCATAAATTATTTTAGAGATCCTGATTTTATAGTGTTACAGCATCCAAAGGAACGTACAGAGTCAAGGCAAAGCGTCATGAGTGACGCGTCTATAAATTTACAGGATTCATTCTCTTCCGCAGTGGACGATTCTGAACAAGAGTTTGAGGAACAAGTAAACAAGGTGGTAGATACACCTCCCTTTTCTACAAGCTCTGATACTGGCCGTGCATCCAACACGCTACTAAACAGCGAAACGGTTGTTAAAAAGCCCAGTACAACTCCTAGATCCGGAGCGAGCCCAGTTACATCGTTTAAAGTGGGAATAAGTCCCAGCACCAGTAATACTTTAGCAAGTACGGTCAAGGCCGAATTAAATCATAAATTAAATGCAACAAAACAATTATTAAATGAAAAGCAGGTACTGCTCGATAAATACAACGCTGTTGTTACAGTAAAGGGTCAGAAGTTAATGACGTTTGAAAATCTTTTAAAGGAGAAGGATGATATCCTGATAAATAAAGAAGCACAGATTAAAGAAGCAAAGGCTAAACTGGCACAGATTGAAGCTGGTCGTGTGCGTAAATTAAAAGCCGACCAACCCAAAATAAATGAACATCGCGAGTTATGGCTGTATAATAAACGAGCCGAAGTGGATATTTTAAATGCTGCGAATAAAATTTCAGAATTGGAAGTAAAATTAAATGATGTGATAATTTCTAAAAATAATACGGAAGCTGCACGTATAGAAACGAATAAACAGTACGCTGTACTTTTAAACCAGTTCAATGATTTAAAGCGTCAAGTGGAAGCATCCAGTAAAAATTCGTATAAACCGGATGGTACCGGCCCAGTACATAAAGAAGCTGCGCAGGTGTTCAATATACCGCGTGTTGATCAAACCGGAATCGTACTGCTGGTCCATCAACCGAGCCCATAAAATCAGTAAATCCCGAGAGGACGTATACGGAGGAGGAAGTTAAACAGATTTTAGCTGATAAAAAGGCACAAATGTACACTGGGATATATAACCAGGCCGTACAGCAAGCGTTACACGATGTACACCATTCCGATGCATATGTACAGGATGTCCCGTTAAACGACAACTTAAATGCCAATGCAAATGCAAACGCTAATGCGAATGCAAACGCTAATGCGAATGCAAATGCTAATGCGAATGCTAATGTAAACGCGAATGCGAACGTAAATTCGGCAGAAGTGCCCGTAAATAATAATATGCCTAGTACATCACAACCGGATACAGTTTCAGTGTTACGGGATATTTTAAGAGATGCTTTGGGTCATAAAAAGGAGGATATTAAAATGCCCAAGTTTAACGGTAAAAAGGACGAAATTGATGCGTTCAAAGTCCGCTTTATGGCGGCAGCTAGAATTAATCAGTGGGATGAAGAGCGAAAGGTTTTAGAGTTAGCGAATGCCCTTGAAGGGATGGCGCTTAAATGGTTTGATTCGTATCTAACATCTAGCGTTGCACCTAGATCGTTTAGATCATGGATTAAAGCCCTTGAAGATAGATTCGCTGACCCCGACAAGGGGACTAATGCTTCAAATCAGCTTAAAACCAGGGAGTTCCGCATTGGAAAAGAAACTATAGAAGAGTACTATCAGTCCATGACCATGCTTTGCGACAAGGCTGGTTTTACAGATAAACCCGCCATGGTTAGTACATACCTAACCGCTGGATTAAAGAATGTTGATATAAACCTCCACTGGGGAATAAACGTAACGAACCCGAGAACACCAGCCGAGTGGCTAGCTAAAGCACGTCACCTTACCAGTGACACCAGTAAATATGATTTAAATGCTAAGAAAGTTGCCGAAGTGGTAGAGATATGTGTGGTAAACCCCGTAAACACACAGCAACCTTTAAATAATAATTCCCGAGGGGATAATGTAAATTCTGGACAACAAGGGAATAACAGAGGCCGACGCGGCAATAACAATAATAATAATAATAATAGAAGCCCGTATAGGGGCAATAGTAATCATAATAATAATAATAATAATCGGAAGTTTGGCGACGCGCCCGGTAGAAATTTTCAGAACGCCCCGCATTGGATAAATTTTGAAGGAAACCCTAATAAAGAGGGCGTAGCCCCTGGTACAATCTTTTGTAACAATTGTGATGTTAAAGGACATTGGGATCGCGAATGCGAATTTAGAAATGAAGACCGGCGTAATAACCCTGTTTTTATTGCACATCACAGTGGTCGTCGTTTTTCAAGGAACCGGAACGATAGAAATAGGAATGATAGAAATACCGGGAATGCCGGCGTAAATCAAAATTTAAATGGGGGTTCCCAGGTAAATCAGTACAATGATCAGCCTAGGCAAGATCAGCGTAGTGGATGGAGTAATCCCGTTTTTGAAAATGTATGGAATAGCGCGAGTGGGCCTGGTACATCTGTAAATGCTCCGACGTCACCGCAAAGTAATGAGATCCCAGTGAAACAATAAATTTGGGCGAGTGCACCCGTAAATAATAAAATATGGAGAAATTGCTTCTCATAACCGTGGCATAAATGCCACGGGAACGCAGGGCAAAATAAATTAAATAAATAAAGGAGGACGCAGTAATCGTTCCTCATAACCTTGGCATAAATGCCACGGGGAATAAACTGTTTAAAGAAACTGCCTGGATGGAACAGCCGAATAGGCCTAGTACTCGGTACAGATAAAGTGTTAACAAAACTGCCTGGATGGAACAGCCGAATAGGCCTAGTACTCGGTACAGCAGAAGGGGAATGAATGTGGCGTTACAGAAATGGGAGTCGCGACCTAAACCAGTAAAGTGCAACAATTATGACCGTTAAAACTGCCACTGGGCGAGTTAAAGCACAGTGATGACTTGAAGGATGGATAAACTTCCCTTCAAGTGGGGTTGAGTCTTAAGTGATTCCCTCAAAAAGCGGATAAATTGGCGCCAGTAAATTAAAATTAAACTGCGACGATTAAATGATTAAAATATGGGATAAATATCGAATAATAATGTTACTATGTGAACTGTTTCTGATCAAAATGGTTTAACGGTACCATGAAATTCTTGGAATTTAAATTGGAAATTTTTGCTTTTAGCAATGGCGAACAGACAGAAATCAACATCAGGCCGAACCAGTAATACCGGCACACCATTGTCAAGTTCTCCGAGAGTACCAGAAGACGTTGCTAGAATGCAAGATTTAGAAAGGAATGTTGAACCTGGTTCAATAGCTCGACGAGCCGTAAATCAAATACAACAGGAAATTGCTGCAGAAGCAACCGATAAATTAAACCAGAAAATTGTTGAAATTAAAATGGAAACCGCGAGTGCGGATGTAAACAGCCCCATTAAACGGGAACCAAATTCGGATGAAAATCGTTTACTCCGATTGGAGAATTATAAATTGCAAAGTGAATTAAATTATTACAAGGAACTGGATAAAGTTAATAAAAAGAAAGAATTAGAAGAAAGACGAGCACTTCGTGAGAAAGAATTGGATAAACGTGCTGATTTTAAATATTATTTTCAACAACATCAACGGGGTAATTTAACGTTATCACCGTCAGAAGCTTTAAAATATGGTATACCTGTAGATGACCCAAGTATTGATTGGTCACTAGAGGCTTCGTCAAACAAATCAGAACCAAGGATTAAATTAATAGAACCGGAACAGCAGTTTAAAATGCCTAAATGGCCGTCCACGGAGTCAGTATCTGATCCGTGTAAAAGGAGATTAGCAGTAAATTTGGAACCGTATAGAATTACCCAGTTAAAAACCAGTGAAGAACCTAATACCAGTATGATGGACGTGTTAAATTTTAAATTGGAAGAGGAATTACAGAAACAGTCTAAATCGGCTGTTATACAGTCCAAGAACGCACCAAGATTAATTAAACCAAAACCGACTGGTAAGAGTAATTCTAGTGATGAAAGCTTTAAAAGTGCAAAGTCCAGTTTGGAAAGTTTTAAAAGTGTACAATCTGATTATTTGGATCAGTATATGGTCGATACAGACGTTAAACCGATTCCATTGTCAGATGAACCGTTGTTGCGCGAAGCGCAGTTAAATTCAATTGCCGAAGTGATTCCTGGATTGATCGATAAATGTAAAACAAATAAACAGACAACGAGTGCTAAATCGTTGTGGGAAAATTTTAAATTGGATTACGAGACTAAAAATAGTAAAATTGTAGAACAGGACTTTATGTCAGCGTTGATGTCTGCCGTTGGCAAAGGTCCAATACTCGAAACATATGGTGGTCACTGGAGCCATAATAAGATATATGTTTTGACGGAACTGCGAATGCGGGCGTACAGTGCTAGATTGGTTAAAACCGTGGAAGATTTTAAATGGGCGATTCAACGAGCCATCACAGACATACATAACCCGTGGGGTTCAACAGTAGATGAAATTTTATTGTATATGAAGTTTGTTTTTAAACCGGCTATGAAAGTCTTAATCCCGCAGGGATTTTTCGATGCGTTAAAGGAGGATCTGGATAAACATGTTTTCGAGATGATAACATATAGCGATAAACCAGGACCGCGATATACAGTAGTCCGTGGGAGAGATAACAGAATCGCATTTTTAAGAGGAAAACCTTTTATGCATTAAAAGATAAAACTCCTAAATGGGGGGAAGTAAAACCTAAAGAAGAGACCGATAAATTTGAGTCACCGCCAGGATCGGAT
Organism: Paramacrobiotus richtersi; assembly: GCA_034698045.1. NCBI lineage: Eukaryota > Metazoa > Tardigrada > Eutardigrada > Parachela > Macrobiotidae > Paramacrobiotus > Paramacrobiotus richtersi. The sequence goes on along the minus strand of JAQGAU010001149.1, from coordinate 778 downwards.
GATTCGCCTTTTCACTCGGAAGTGGGTGATATACACGGTACTTCACCGCATGACCGACGACAGTTGGGTAAAGAAGAGTTTAACATTATTAAACGAGCTTTGGATAAATTGGATTCATTTACAATGCCGACTACGATGTTAAATATCATTAAAGCAATTAAAGATGAACCCGAGAATCGGGAAATCGAAGAAGTGATAATTGTAAATTCAGTTGTACAAGCTGTGGAAAATAAAATACTTGTTAAACGATATTTTGGTAAAGCGGAAGCGCAGTTTAAATTTCCGTGGAGTTTATCGCCATTAGTAAATATACGACCACAGTTTTACGATAAAGTGGAGAAATATTGGAATTTTGTGTTACAGAATGCAGTTTTAGAGATTAATAATCCCGAAGGGAGTACTACATTTGAGATTGCGCATTATGTCAGTACAACCGCGCCGCAAATGCCTGTAAATGTGTCAGAATTTATTGATACTGCAGTTTATGCGATGGTTGATGATAAAACTTCGTGTATTGAAATTACCGAAGACGCTAAATTACGATTAAAGAAACCGACAGAAAGTGGAATTTTACATTTTAAAGGGCAACATAGCCAGTTAAAAGGAAAAGATGCTTATAAATAGCGGACTGAAATAAATTTGTAAAATACCGAATGGTACGGAAAATTGACGTGGAACATTGATAAATAAATATTTTCCGTATGAACGTGCAACCGGATTTAAATTGTGGCGATTGTCAGCGGAACAGCCCAGCCGGACGACCGTGTTGGAGATGTAT
>JAQGAU010001148.1:0-21143 GCA_034698045.1 Paramacrobiotus richtersi | reverse complement strand
GCTTTATTCACTGCACTCACCCGTGATCGTCGACCAGCGAAGCACGCCGCCACCTTGACCGTCTCCAGCGCCGCCGTTTGCGTCCGTCCCGTGGTGAGATTGCTCTGAGACTTACTGGGTCCCATGTGTTTGATCTGGATCAACGGCTGGACAATCACCGGCGAGCGGAAGTGGGGAACGCGTTGGGCGGGCGGAGAATATGTACCAGTTGTCGGGGCTTGAACTTGCACCCGGGCCGTATCTGTGTACCGGGGAGAGGAACTGCCGACCACGGCGCTGGGACTGGAGCTGAGAACCGGGGTCCCGTTGAGGTTGGGGATGCCGGGTTCCAGTTCATCCAGTCCGGCGCTCTTCACGAAACGCGAGCTCTTGTTGACGACGTGGGGCGAGGCGTGGGTGCGGCAGGTTATTGGTCCTAAAAACAAGGTTACCATCAGAACATGTATGGCTCATCAGCAGTGGAACTGAATTCTGTCTGATCAAATGAAAAATCAACATATTTATTAGCAATTTAACCGGTAATTTACCCGTATAGCGCGAAATTTATATCAGCGGAGAGGGAGAAGGTGAGTTTTATCAGCCACTGCACTACAATTTTAACCTGACGAAAAATCGTTAAATTTCAGTTCTATATACCACTATCGAAGTCCAAAACTGCTCATTAACGATCAAACCTCCAGAATCATGGAAAAAGAGCCCCATACAGCACAGCACGGGATGGCTGAAAATGTATGGCTCAATATCGTGGAATTTAACTCTGTCTGATTAAATAAAAAAATAATCAACAATTTAAGCGGTAATTAAGCAGAATATTAAACGCGAAATTTATAGCTGAGAATGAGAATGTGGTATTCATCAGCCACTGCACTACAACTTCAACCGAAGAAGCGCCAAATTTCAGCTGTATTACCAAATTGAAGTCCAAACCCCCTCACTACCAAAACCTCCAGAATGACGGAAAAAATGCCCATAACTACAGCAATACAGACACACCTAACACCTAACTGTACACCTAACTGGGTGGAGCTAAGCTGTACAAAAGAATATTAAGATAATTCTTTAATCAAATAGTACTGTCTTCGTTTCTCTAGTCGTATCTTTCTCGACGCATTAATATAATTTCTTCTCTATCTATTGTGTAAAAGGAAGCGATCTTTAAGAACTTGACAGGTATCTCGCGTACTGACCACCATAGGGCGTAATCGGAAAGACATGTGTCGTGGCGCGGAGACTCGTCACCGCCACCCAGCGACTATCCAGGGAAAAGGCCATATCCTGCAGCGTGGCGTTGGTGTCCCCCCGGTGCAGCGTGTACAGATGCTGCACCACCGTCATGGACGAGCCCGCCGGGTGCGGCTGCAGACGGAACAGGTGGAAGTGCTGTCCGCTCTGGGACGCCGTCAACAACAGACTCCCGTCCACGTTGAAGGCCAACGCGGCCACGTTGGAGGAAGAGTGGGCCAGGAAGTGGGCGACAATGCCGGTCCGGTTGACACCGCCCTTGTCCAGTGACACCTACGGCATATTATAGAATGAGATCGCCATTTACTGGGAAAGCTGCGTTTAGACAACGAATACTTCCGTAAAGCGCACGAAGGAAATGCGTTGAACATACGACATTACAGCAGGGACACTTACATTCGGTCAGGGTAAAAAAAACAACTACGCTAGTTTTACCAGATAACAACAAAACTGCAAGGAAAACCAGAATAAAAATTTAATGATGATACGATGATAGAAGGATGAAAAAGAAAAGACATGTGACTGAAACTACATTATCACCAAACGGCTACACGCAGATGTGCAGTGGTACAGCATTCGGCGAGAAAGCGGTCGCAACAGTCCCTGTACTACGACAACCCAGTAGCAAGGTAAACTGCGAGTCTTATGCTTGCAGTCATGTCTAGCTGTGCTGCCTGACTTCTTAACAATACAACAAACATGTCAGTAATGATGCATTTTCGTTCGGTTCAACAGTCCGTGATTGTTTTAAAGAGAACGTAACTTAGTTTATTACAAATTAATTTTTGTATCGGAATATCCCTAAAAAGTTTTCTTTCTCCCTTGTGAGTTTTCACGTACGATCATCAACGGTAAACTCGATAAACTGTATTATTACAAAAACAGCAAATATTTTTCCAACTACATACATTTCCAAGTCCTTCGTACAAAATAGGTAATGGTTAATTTTAACAAAATGTAACATATCATGTAATTATTTTCACAAACAGTTTTCGTATCTTCAGTTTTCATGTCATATGTCTATTTTCTAACCATAAATCCCCACCACAACTGAATACCAGCACTGACGTGCCTGTACCTCGCCGTCGCCAGCCGCCTCAATGTCCAACACGGTGACCACACCCTCCTGTTTCCCCTCGGGCGCCACATGCGCCACGGACGTGGTGGTCTGGAACTTTTTCGTGCCGGCAATACTATTGGCCACCACTTCGCTGATATTGGTAATGCCCTGCTGGATCGTCTACAACACAACCGCCGCGTAAACGCAACCTAACCGAACACGAAACAGCCACCGTACCTTGGCGGCACTGATCACCGAGGCCGTATACGACGGGACACCGTCGATCATGCGTCCTCCCAGGGAATGGTACATATCATGCAACTAAAACAGTTCTTTCATTTAACTGATACATCACGAATGTGGAATGGACAGTTTGCCTACTTTGCTTTCGGCATACGCCACCCAACGTTTTCCTAATGCCACCGGATTCGGTGATACCACGTGGACAGGGAAGGAAGCTATCCAATGACAAAAGTAGATAGAATAAACACAGTATGAACCTGCCAGTAATATGTCATACAGTAAATATACGGTAGGTAGCATGGAACAACAAGAGCGTAAGATTTAGGACGCACTCATTCTGATCGCTGTCAACATTTAATAAAAGAAACCTGATCGACAATTCTAGTAAATCAACCAGTGGTTTGTGTTAACTGATAGCTACAAAAATTTGTATCGGACCAAATATACTTCTATTCAAGTAGCATGTTCATTTATACATGCGGAAATGTTAATCATGGAGATTCTAGTCTGCCGTTACACTACGATGTTCAGCATACAACAAACGAACAGGTACTTCGTTCCTCGAGATTTAACAAAATTTTCTCAACAATTCTCGCACACTTTGTGATCACTAAGAAGAAAAAAGCCTATTCGACCAAAACATTTACTTCTGTAATATATCTTCACGATAGAATACGAGTACAACGTCAAGCTTGCAGATTTACGACGTACAAATGCAGAATCCAATCAGCCATTACACTACGGTGTTCAGCAGGTAATGGAACTATCAATTACAGTGGCTGTTGGTGATTAAAATAAGCTCCATAAAGCATATTAATTTACACTACCGCCGAAAACAAAACAAAATAAACACAAATGATAAACAATAATTTTTAAAAATTTTCTTCCAGCAAAAAATCATCAGAATAGCATATAAAAAAACTACTTCGAACTACAAATATAATACCTGTACTTCTCATCATAATTAAGCCTACAATAGATTACAACGCAATACTTAATGCAGCAGCAAAAGAAATGTTTATATAAGCCGCTTTATTGAACAAAGACGTCAATTTTGATTTTATCAACTGATTTTCATTTATTTATTGTTATCACTATTATTGCTAATTTATTATTATTATTATTACTATTATTATTATTAATTTATTTACTAATATTCAGTTTATTTATTATTAACTTATTTTAACACCCATTTTCCCCGTAACTCATTTTAGTTTGCGCCCTAATCTATTGAAAATTATATTAAAAAGATCCTATGGAACAAGTACATATACCACTACCGAACAAACAGAAAGACAAGAAATGTCTTAAAATCAAAACCGCACACTTACCAGGAACAATAAGGCGGTCTTTAAATGTGCAGGCATCAATAACAACAAACCGATCGGGGAAGGTAACAATAAGGACTCTGCCACGATAAGAAACACATTAAAAATCAGAAGAAAACAGTCTGATGCCGAAATATTATTCTCACCTTTGGTTGCAGTAAATCTCCTCGATAGACGCCCGATATTTCAGATTATGGACCGATTTGCCCGTTTGCAAGGAAATAATACTGACGGAGGTGAAGGGCTGACTGTTGGATTGAGCACTATCGCACAGCGCCATCAACGGCCGCTTGTCCGCAAAATTATCCGCCGAACCTCCAACTGCAAAACAAACCGAACAAATTAAAAAAAGAACCTGAAAAGAACTTAGGCAAATTTCAGAAGTCAGAAATTCAGTGTGGCCGATATTTTTTCAGTACTAAAGAGCTTAAAAGAGCAAATAAGCAAACACGATCAACAAAAAACGACAAATGCCGTCTCCAGTAACCGCGTATGAAATGCGACAAAAACTGGAGAGCTGCATATAAGAAAGTTAGAAACCAAGCTAATCAGTAGTAAAGTGTGCTAATGGAAACACACCGGAATTTTGTTTTTTTTATTTATAATTTTATCGTTCTAATTTTCTTTAATTTTATGTAATTTATTTATATTTTGTTTATTTATAACACTCAAATGGTATTAAATTTTATCGAAGAAATATTTATTTATGACAGTGGCCAAGAACAAAAAAAACGATTTCCAACTGGATAAACTACGGTATTTAAATAACGCAGCAGCAGAAATGTAAAAAAGAAAGGGAAACTATTACGCAAGTTGACCAGAAAACACCAACACATGATGGAACGGATTAAATCGAAGAACAAGACAAGCCATTACACTACGATGAACCTTAATCAACCTGTTACAGCGAACCGCCGTGAAACTCGTCAGCAATGCGCAAAATCAGGCGATCTCACACACCATAGTTTTAGCTATTGCCCAAAGCTGTTTGCTCCGGAAACGGTTACAGAATAGCCGCAGTTACCTTCTTCCGGGAGCGGTAATAATCGCACCGTCCTGACCGGTCCATGGCGCGATGAGTACACTTCCCAGGCCTCACCGTGCGGTTCAATTGCCCAGATTTGCACGCCATTGGCATACCCGAAGATCAGATAGAACGGCAGATGGGTATCCGCAATATCGCCTAATTAAATGCAGTTTTTGTCAGAACCAATGCCATGGAGAAACGGGACCATGTTTCTTTTACCCAAACGCTCCGGCTGTTCGATTTTTATCCAGACAATGCTCTCCTTATCGTTGGCTTTATGTGGAATATTTCCCTGTAAAACGTAGTAATAATTGGAATTTTGCATACGTTAAACTGGGAGTTAATGGATAATAGTTTACCTGGGGAAGAACGTCGTTGAAGAAGTCCACAACACTTTGGACGACGGTTTTGTCAGCCCTAGAACATAATCAATCAGAAGTTATTACTATAAATCAGTAACTAATAAGATCCCAGTTGCCGTTGCTTCGTAAACGCGATTTGGGCACGAGTACTGTTTTTTCAATTTTATCACATTTCGATTTCAATGCAAAAAAATGGCATGGTGAAAACGGCGAAAGAATTCGTATCCGTAAATTTTCGTTACTTTCTACACAACTGGACAATTCTGGCTGATAAATGTTTATTTTTACGACGATAAACTAATCCGACTTTTCAACCGAAAAGTCTTTGCTTCTAACACCATGCGAATAACGTAGAGCAATGGCTAAAATGTTTGTCATACAAAGCTTGTCAAACTACAACAGTCATTTTACCGAACATCTCAAATGAAAATTTAAACCTAGTAATTTTTTCTTTGCAAGTTATTGAATTACTCTCGCAGACATTAACACAAAATGTGCCTAGGCTGTTAGTTTGCTTGCAAACTAAAACGAAACCTCCAAATTCAAAAAAACAGTTTCTATATTCTGGTACAAACAGTGAACAAATCATGACAGCGTCACTCGTTAATTCCCCGTAATCGCACCAAGGAAAAGTACACCTTCGTACCGGGAAATCACACAACAACAACGTATTTAACTCCAAATTCTTCTTGGAACTTGTTTTAAAACCTTCCGTTTATTCATGGGACTGCCATGGTTTTCATTACAACTTACGAGACTTTTTGCGGACGAACAACTGTTCCAATTGCTCGGCCATTCCCCGCAGCAACATCCCCCGACATGGCCACGAGACAACCACAACAAGCACCAAAAATAACTCAAGCTCTTTGAATCAACACGAAAAACCGTGTCGTCTGCAGTGAACAAAAAAACAAGATTCCAAAAATAATCAACCAATCTCCAATCGAAACAAACAATTCTACAAGAAAAACGATACAGAGAAACGTTTCCACAAAATGATCAATGGGAAATTAATGGCCCCACGTCAACACACTGACACACAAAATCAGGTTTCTCAGTGTGATTTGGATGGTTAATCAGATCAATCACGTGTCGTTATGTAAAGGCAGAGTTCGCCATGAAAACGCAAAAAAGGGATAAAAATCAAGATAATGGGAGGATTCGCGTTATCCCCACGCAGAATGGCGTGAGCAGAAATTGGTTGTAAGTTTCAATCCAGAAATATACGTACACGTCAAGGGAATCAAGAGGAAAAGCCAGGGTTGACTGACACTGCGCGAACGAAGCACAACAAAGACAGATGAAGATCAGACGCACACATGTCAGCTGTTAGGGCCACATGCTCCTCCTCGTTTCCGCTTGTATCTATGGTCAGCCGGCTGTGTCAAACCATTAACCCACCGTTACAACTTCAACAATTTTCTTGTCATTTTCTTAAGTTGATATAACATCTCTCAAAAGGTCATTGCGTTAATGTTAACATTTTTTAAACGATTTTATTCATAAACAATAGATCTTATTTCAGACAAGGGCTTTCGCTAAGCGGAACAATCCTGTTTATTTTTCAACTTGTGTGATTATATATCATTCGTAGTGCATTGGCTCAATCGTCACTCACAAGGCAATAAAGCCAGAACTCAAATTTGATCGTTAAATATGAATCATATGAAACAACATTTACAACATCTTCAGATTCCAAACAAATAAAGTAAATCTGTTAAACTTTTTTCTGCCGTTGTGGTAATAATTTTTATGCGGAAACCACCGTAGTTTTTATAATTATGCCATTACATACGTTCTGCGACGTTGACGCCGAGGCATTAGTCTGCAGCAAATCTCCAGTAAATGTATGCATATCCAATCCGTAATAAGTGCTCACCCCGCCAACCGCTGCAAATCATGTGAAATGCACACTAGGTATTAAATTAAAGAGCCTTGTATTTAATAGTATTACATTGTATATTTATAATTAATTTATAAAAACAACATTTTTGTTTATTTATTGCGCAGCGCACCACGTGTTTAACACGTACACCCCACCGGAACTAGCCGCTATCACAGATTCATTCCTGCAAGTGCAAGTTGACCATTCCGCTAAAAAATTCCATACAAAAATCGTAATAAATTCCAATAATAAATCTTTTAATTCGATTTCTGATATGTGGTAATCTTAGCCAGAATTGCTCTGTTATTTCCGCTGAATTTCAATCATGAGATCAAACTGATGAAAACGAATTAGAAACAAACTAATAAATTATCAACGGGAACAAAAAAAATACACATAAAAGAAAATAATATAAAAAAGCCAAAACAATTTTAAACAGAATTTTCAAACCATGTTCAGCATACATGTGACCTTCGCCGAGCGGTGGAGCGATGAAACGTTCCATCAGGCAGAAAAGCAGGCAACTATGCGCATGCACTTGAGTATCAGCCTAAATAATCGCATTTGCCGCATTTTCATTATTTTTCACAACCCAGCTGCATCACAACCCATCCGTTAAAAAAACTACCCGGGAAAGCATCATATTTTTTTTATGTTAGCGTGAAAATTCGGGGAACACAAGACATTAATTAGCCACTGTACTACGATTCGTTAAACGTTATCGTCTGTCAGCTGCTGGCTGGTTGGTTACGAGTTACGACGAAAAAATGCCACTAGGAATATTATAATACTATATATATAATCATAAAATTTCTTACAGAAAATTATAGCATAATAATAACATTGTTCAGCAGTGCAATCGACACCAGTATAACTGAAACCAAGAAAGCATCCCAAATCTAAATATTGTACGGCAACAGAGAAGCCAAGAAAAAGGCGGACAAGAAAAAAACATTCCGAAATCAACAAAGAATTATTACATTAGATATTAAATGTTTTATTATTTAGAATATTGCTGAATTTTATAATGATAATTGTTAGTGATCATAATTTTATTATGCAGAATATTTATTTAGTGAGTATCTGCTAAAAGGAATGTATTATCGGAGTATACAACGGTTAAAAGCAAAACAAAAATGCCGGTTTACGGATGAATTACAGTATGCACACTTTAAAATAAATAAACCATATTTTGTTTTCATTTTATGATAAAAATAACCCATAGTACAAAGTAAAGTAATACTCACGAGATAAAATAAAAAAAAATGTGAAACTACACAACGTACAACGTTCACCGGGAGTGAACCCATCTCGCGATGCTTGACGAATATGAGCCATCAGACTACAAAACCCGGCAAATGCGTACCCGCAATATCGCTTAGCTATGACTTAAAATGCACTGTTTCTGACAGTCACACGGTACGCAGCATTATGGGGTACATTTTATTTTACCCAAACGCTCCGGCTGTCCAGTTTATATCCGGACAATACTCTCCTTATCGTTGGCATTATGTGGATGATTTCCCTGTCAATAGCGGCAAACTTGGAATATTTTCACAATTATGTGGGAAAGAATTACGACAAATAGGATTGACTGGATTGTGGTCGAAACAACGAACCAAGAGTGCAGTTTGTAAGACGCGGAATGTATGCATTTGACCTCCGTCAACATTTCATCAACAGGTGTTGTACATCGTCCAGTTTTTTTAGCACAATTTAAAAAGTGTACCCGACCAAAACAGTCTACGAATTTACTAAACATTCTGTGTTCACAATACGGCGTATAATTTGCTGATTTGCAAGATGAAAGTCCATCCTGCCGTTACACTACCGTTTTCATCTGACGTGAGCGTGAACCATTTCGGCAGAAAACTATATGTTTTCTGGTTTTTCACTATGGCAGAGTCCTTATTGTTACCTTCCCCCGATCGGTTTGTTGTTATTGATGCTTGCACATTTAAAGACCGCCTTATTGTTCCTGGTAAGCGTGTGGTGGTGGTTTTGGGACATTTCTTCGCTATTCTGCACAACAGTATTTTTGCTATATTAAAACATGAACAAGAATCAGTTACGAAGAAAACGTGTGGTGATTCAAGAATAAATCAACGAAATCAATAGGGCCCATATTTCTCTGTTTGATAAACCGGATAAATATAGTTAGAATTTGATATATATGCTGTATATTTCCTGCAACTGCAACTGACAGTTTAACGACGAGATCAGGCCGAGTTTTCTACTGAATATTGTAGTGTAATGGCAGACTGAACTCTCCGCAAGCCAGAAAGGCATGCGGTAGATCGTGAACATAGAATATGAAGTACTGTATATTTGTAAAACTTTTTTGGTCAGATGCACTTTTGTTGCATGCTCGTAAGCCAGTTCCCACAATCCATGCACGTAGAACAGCTAACCTTGATATAAAATAATTAACTAGCTTATATAATTTGATTTATAGTCTGGATAGTGTGCAAAAACTGTTCAGTTCATTAAATAAAACATTGACAAGGATGAAATGCACAAGTTCATCTTACGATTTTCTTGAAAGGTTGTACAGTTGCTGACACTTTGTGTTAATATATGAACAGATTTCTAAACTCAACTGTATTTATGCCGGTTACTTTAGTCATAAACCGGCAACAGCGACAGTTACGGAAGCTTCGGTAACGAAATAATAGTAGGATTTATGCTGAACTTGGTAATGTTCCCAGGCATGCAGACAATGGCATGTCCCTCCAACGTCGTGCATATTTTTTTGTAGCTTTAGGTGACGAAAAACATTGTTTCGTTTTGTAAGAATTGTCGGTAATACAGTGATTTCGTCGAATATTAATGTTGGCAGAGATCAGGTGGATACGTAGTGTTTTTTTGTTTAGATATCCTACTTATCGTGTATTTGCTGGTTACGTTCAGTTTTGTAGTTCATAAGTTTATACTGTACGTATTCTATCGGATGTGTGGTTCATTGGGTAGCTTCCTTCCCTGTCTACGTGGCATCGCCGAATCCGGTGGCATTAGGAAAACGATGGGTGGCCTATGTCGAAAGCAAAGTAGGCAACTGTCCATTACACATACACCGCTGTGATTAACATTAACGAAAAGATCCGTGATTTCGATTGTCGGATGAGGAAATGCGCGGCCACCTTGACCGTCGTCCGTTTCCGGACGGTGGTAACGGATTTGCATGGCTCGATGTGTTTGCAGTCTTGATGAGTGGCTGGGCAGTGACGTCTGAGCGGAAGTGATGGACGCGTTTGGCCGGCGGAGAGTATAGGTGCATGCTGGCCTGCATCTGAAACCGGACCGTGTCAGAGAACCGTGGGGACGAGCTGCCCACCACCGCGCTGGGGCAGGTGCATGCTGTGCGATCGGTGTCCCGTTGAGGTTGGGGTGACCGGTTCGAGTTCACCTAGTCCGGCGCTGTAAGTACATCAAACCTCAGAAGAGGTGGACCCTGAGGAGGAAGACCCTGAAGAGGAAGATGATGAGGAGGAAGGCCCCGAAAACTGGGACCTTGAGGAGAACCATCCTGTAGAGGAAAATCTTGGAGAGAACCCTGATCCAGAAGTCCGGGACTGGCTGGAACCGCTCTGCACATATTTACAGTCTACAATGTTGCGAATGCCGTTAGCAATCGGTTGTCAGACACTCCTGATGAAAAACGTGAACTTTGCGCTGTGCCACTGCTGGGGCATAGGTACCCGCAGCATGATGTTTTGCCGTATCGTCCTGCACATCCCGCAGGCACGCATCAATGTAACGCAGTGCAACAGCCTCGGTAACATGTGGGATAAGTTCAATGCCAGCGTGCCTGCTCTGGATGCGGGGGACATGGTGCGCCTGGCTCAGTGGGTTCACGAGGTAGGAACCACGGACAACACGGATCTGTGGGATATTGCGCAGGTAGGACGGGCCGCTTGTTGTCTAGTTAATGAGTGGGCCGTTTAATGGAATGTTTGCAGATTCTGTATGCGGTGCAAAGCAGTGATGGCCGGCATGGTGTCCACTATCAGCGCGTGCGATGGTTTCCCCTTGGACCGGACCACCGTATTAGCGATCTGGATGTGAAGAACCTCACCCGACTGACGCAATACTGGCTGTGGATGCGCTATACTGACCGTACCAGCCGTGATCTGCACATCAACATGTCCTGGTGATGGACAACAGATAACATTTGCTTTTGCGTTTGAATTGGCATTTTTTGGAACGTTCATTGTAGATGGTTATCATGCTGCTGTTTCTGCTTGTCTTTGTTTTCCGGATCGTTCCTTCGGTAAATTTTTTCGATAAGAAAGTAGGGTGGCTATGACCATCTTTTTCGCAAGATTTTTCGTTTCAAGGCCGTTTACTGGACGTTTTGTGCAAATCACACCTGTGACATTTTGCTTATCTGCGTTTTTTTATCGTTTCTTCTAAATACATTTATGAGTTGGTGCGTGCTGTGGGTATGCTTGACCTTTCCTTGAAGTCTACTGCGTTGTCTGAATAAATATGGCTAGTTCACTGCACATGTTCTTAGGTACGTATACTCCGGTGTCAACCGTCTGAACAGCTTTAATGTTGTGCCAATCATTGTTTCGCTTCTGGAACTGTTGGTTTTCTTTCAAACTGCTCTTTTGAAGGAATTGAAGCCACCGGCTTCCTATAAACTGCGGCACGAACTATCCGTGCAGCGCTTTGCTGTGGTAAGTGCTGTGGTAGCTCCAACTACACCGGAAATCAGGAATAGTAAATCTCTTTTCACACTGATATCTATATCGCTGGTGAATTTCACGATAATTCCCACATTGAACTCAATTGTCGCCGCACACTTGCTGGTCCAGCGCAAATTCCGCACATTCACCGTGAGCACTTCCGGCAGCTATGACAACACTTCTATCTGGGCATGCCGTACAGTGGCGACCGTTTTATTTTGTTGAGCAAAAACTGAACCGACTATTTTTACACGATTGTACTTTAATTGCACTACAACATGCAAACAACGTAGAACAGTGGCTAAAATCGGGCACTGAATTGGTCCTTAGCGCATGCACCTTGTCCAACATATCAGACAAACATTTAATATTCTTATTAATAAAAATTTAGTTTTTTTTACAGTTAGCGAGTGTGTTATACGTAAAATGTACTGGCTGAAAATGCACCACGGCATGTAAAATACCCCCCAGAAAAAAGGCAGCTGAAATTGTACGAACTTATTTCCCTTCGTTTCGCCTCAAAAGCCATGGATTTCTTGACCTTTGCAAATATCTTGGAATAAACAAATATCGCACGTTTAAAATATTTTGCTCTGGCATGCACTACCAGTAAAAGCCCAATGAGTTAACCGCCGTAGACCACAACGCTAAGTTTGCACATGAGTCAATCAGGAATTTTTAAAAATCACAGAAGCAAGATAACTTCTCGATTGTTTTTCCATTGGACAGAGCATGCAAAGCAGTCGCAATAAAGCTGTTTAACTTTTTTTATTGTATGTAAGCCTAATTTTCCTTTTTTCATTGAGCGGACAATCCCGTTCGTTTCTCTATTTTTTTTCGTATAATGCTGCAGGATACCATAGTGCGAGTGAGACGGGTATATTTATTCAGTCGCAGTATGAGAATACGTATCATGATGACTCTTCCTCCAGCCACATCTGTTTCGGCGAGAAAGAAGACCGATCGACAAATATGCATATCTCGGATTATATAAAAACGAAAAGTAAATCTGTTAAGCGTTTTGTATCATTTTTTGTACTGGTTATGTTTTGCGGAACCTGCTGGTAAATTTTTCCCGGTTCTCGTTTGCGCCACTGTGCTACGTTCCTCCACACTGACCCGGCTAAAACACACCAATCTGCCCAGGTTTATAAATGTATTCAACAGTAAAAACAATAAATTAAACATTTCAACGTTTATAATTAAAGCTTTGAGAAATGTTTCGATTCGGGTAAACAAAACAAAACGCGAATAAAAAACAATAAAATCATCATAAAATCAAGACATTTTTTTCAGTTTTTCTCCTCTTTCTTCGGCCGTCGCCAAAATGAGGGAATATTCGATAAACAGGGAATATCCAAGCCGTAATAAATAATCACCCGTCCACCGCTGCAAATCGTGGCAAATGCACATGTATTCAAATGCTCGCCGGCACGCGAGATCACGCCATAAGAACCTGTCGAAAAAAAGCCATTTTAATTACGGTTTCAGACAACTTTTCCCATTTAACAACATCTTCGTATATTTTCTTCCTCATCACATTTTATTCCGGCTGTTCTATGACTTTAAAACCAAACAAAAACAATTGTATTTTCCCTCAAATTCAAAATCAATTCATAAATATCGCATAATATTATTACAAATAATGGTCAGAAATTCCAAAACTAAATTATTTAAAAATTTTTTACGGCAACATTTTTCAATTCGTAAAAGAAAAAACTACAAAATAATATGCATCAGATTAATGATACTTGAAGAGAATCGTGAGATCAGCACCAATTACAGCCGACAGATAAATCAGACACAGTATACTGAAGGCATACTCTGAACAAGTGCTGATTTGATATCGCAGTCTAAACAAAATACGTAATAAATAATAAAATAATAAACTAAAATAATTTTAAATTAAATTAATTTTAAATTATTATTTATTACCATATCAATCTCCAAAGCATTTAAAGGAAGGAAAAATCCAGTTTACTAATAATAAATCACAAAATTACTAATAAATAACAAAAATAACTCTTACCGCAAGCAAAGCCATTCATGGGTTCGGATGTCAGGAGTTTGATCATCTTCTTCCTGTCGTTGAACACGTACACCGCACCGGAACTCGTCGCTATCACAAATTCATCCTGCAACGGGTAAAAGTGTATAGTTCCACTTCCAACAAAGTAAAATGAAAAAAACGAAAAAAATGTATCAACAAATTATTCTCGTTAAATTCTGGTAATAACCTTTAAAATTTTCAGTACTAAATTCTTTTCAGTGAGTTTTGTTAACAGATTTTAGTAGCTTTAAAAGTAATAAATCTGCCTTATCAAATTCTAAGACATCCTGTGAGAAATGCTAAATTTTAAACATAAGATTAGTTTCCTGAATTTTAATTATAAAATTATAATACCAAGTTCCGCTTCTAAAGTTCTAAAAAAACAAATGCACTGATGCATTCGAAACAAAACACACTGTACCCGCAGCGGAAGCGCTTGGATGGCAATGGGATGCTCTTGGGCTTGATGCTCCCATAACACCGTGTCTTCGTTGCATACCATCACAGTTCCTGCAACAACAAAAACAAACAGTACAAAACAAAGAATAAGAAAAAGTGTTTAAGCAATTTAAGACTTATTCAGCCAAACAGGTGACCTTCGCCCGAGTGGTGAAGCGCTGACTGAACACTGACTTAGCTGCATCAGTACCAGCCACTGTACTACGAGTTCTCGACATTTTGCTGGACACCAACTGCCTGCTCGCGTTGAAACAAGTCACGGGCAATATATGCGAGAGAAAATTTCCGCAGACAAATTCATGGCACATGTAAAAGTATGCTGGACATGCTAGTTTTATTGAAAAGAAGACAAATGTTCCTGATTACGACTGGGTGGCAATTCCAGCACCTGACAGTAAACAACTAACCGGGAAGCAATCGAACTCATTGCCGTTGTATGTAACTACCAATATAATTTATTGACTTTATTTACATTATTTAAAAAATTAATTATTGCATAATATTAAGCATAAAAAAATAATATAAAATACGCCATCTCCGACATTAGCCATTAGTAACTCCTGTACGACTGATACCATCCAGGCTGCACTGTAGCTGTGCAATCTATACAACAACACAACCAGATGTACCAGACATACATCTGTGTATCTGTCTGTCTTTCACTGAATTCACTGTCTTTTTCCTCATTTTTTGTATGGTTTTTTTCATTTACACATGCACAGCGACATACCATCGAAAGCGCACATGGCATAGATATTCCTCCCGCTCTCCACCATCCCCTTGTCCCCCTTCCCCGCCCCCTGGGGGTCCTTGAACGACACCCCGCCCAGCACGTGCGCGATCATCATGGGATTGCGGAGGCGCGACAACGCCGGACTGTGGTACACCGGGGGTTCAAAGTTAATCTCCAGCACCGGTTCCTGTCGGATAGGACTGGCCTTCAGGCGGCAACAACTCCCGCCGGGTTGACTGACTAGGATCTGTGCAGTGCCCTCGCTTAACGTGGCCGAGAGGTTGCCGATCTGCCCGGCAAACTCCCACTTGTTCAGCGTGATGAAGGCGCCGCTGGTGGCGCCGCCGGGACCGGCCTAATCGTGGAAGGAACACGAGTCAGGAACAGGAAGAATATCAAAACAATTAAATTAAGCCAGACTGGAAAATGATAGAAAACAAAGCAGACAGATGTGAATTGACAGTTATTCTTCACAAACTGTATGTTTCACTATTCAGGAATTAATTTGAATAAAAAGAATAACACAAACGATCATAACAATAATTTTATAATTTTAATTTTCTAATTACAATAATTTTTCTAATATTAATTTTTCGTGATATCTATAATTGTAAGAAGATCGACTTGTTTTCTGTTTCAGCGTGGAAATTATGCGCGGCAATGTCAGTTTGATTTTGGCTACTGTTCCGTCGCGAGCTAATTGGGACAAATTTTTCATTTAATTTTTGAACATTTTATTGTGTGAACCACTGAACATGGTATTTGGGCTTTTGCCGAATAAATATTGTAAGAAAAAGGACAGCCTGAACAATATGGTACGAAAAAGCCACACTACCGTGAATTCACACTACATAAATAACTAACTTTGTCTATCACGCAGTGAAATATGTGTAATGTACATTATCCATTCTATTTCCATCTGATTTTTAGTTAGCGTATTTTTGCATTTTATGACGGATTCGGCAAAGATCACTCTACAATTGTACGTTTACAGTCTATAACTTTTATAAATTATGACCCACGGGCCATAATAATTCAGTTTAGAGCCTAACTATTTTCTGTATACATTGAGTTATTTATTCCGAATCCTCCCGTTTTAACTAACATAATTATGATTTTATTCATCGAATTTAATTAGTCGAGCTTAAGCACTCACGGCAGAATATCTGCCTTACCATAACATGGCAAAAGAGGTAATTTAATCTTACAAAAGGTGAAATAATCTTTAAAAAAAAGTAAATTAATCTTCTATATAAAGTCTCTCAACAACTGTATGCCATACAGAGTGCAGCCTAATATGAACCAACGGTAGACAGAGGTACATCAGCCACTATACTACGATTTCACACTTTTCTACATGTGCCAAATCGTGACGTGAATAAAGTTATTATGTTCTCTGAATATTACAACTCACCGGCGATTCCACCCACTTGAACGAGCGCACCACACGGTCCGTCATACCAAATAAAATCTCAGGATATCCATCGCCGTCTGCAGGAGAAACAACTGTCGTTTCGGTAACAATACATCCGAAAAAAAACACGAAATATTTCTTATGACAATTGTTCATTATGACTGTTTTTTTATTTTGATTAACATCCCAATGGATAACGAGGCAATCCACACATTCTCCAAGTAAGAAAAAATTAAAAGAAATATCTCATAACTAAAAAAAACCGAAACGAAAAAACGAGTAGCGTTATAAAATAAACTGCTTATTTTCCAACTTTATTTTTCTGTAACATACGGAAAAGAGATAAAATTCGAATAAAAAGCACAACCGGGAAAACAACCAACCCCACTTCATTCCAAAAATGGAAAATAATTTACGACATTGAAATACTGATCCAGAATTGTACGGAAGCAGTATAACGTACCAATATCGGATAATACTGACATGACAATATTAGGAGGAATTTTCTGCGTAAACGACGGCTCAATACTGCTACGCGACCGCACCATGGCTTCTCGGGATTTTCCGCTGTCCTAAAACCAAATAATACCATAACAAACAGCGGAAAAAATGCAGAAACAACCATCCGATAATTAATTTATTTCTGTTAACATTTTTATTGTAATGATCTTAATTATACTGCTAAAATTATATTCATTTATTATTATATTTTCCTACTAAATAAAAATTAATGTTTTTTATTATTAATTATTATTAATAAAAATGTGATTTCTTGTACGAATTACGTGACTGTACCTCTTCGCGATGTAGAGCGTGTGCCATGTTGGTGGGTGTGATAAAGAACGTATACAACGTTCCTTCTCCGGTAACGACATAAATCACATTCTTCTTCTTTTGCATTATATCCCCCGCTCCCACAACACTGATCTGCAAAAATAGTTTAATTTATCACTAAAACAATCATTCACTAATAAAGCGCACTAACTTACGACTCGGTCAGAAAAACAATCAGAGCGAACAAACAAAACAAACACATACAGGAGCTACAATTCATGAACAACGCTTTGCCGTTTTTTCATTCTGTTGATAAGCCAGCCGCCGTGCGGAGCGCCGGAGGCATCTACAAAAACTTTTCCAGCTGATCTGCGATTAATTACTCTTTTTAGTTTTAACGGTATTAATTTGGCCTATTTCGCCATGCGTATTTACTGCATGACTTACCATTCCCAATCCTGACGATCTTTTCCAGTATTTCGCCGTTAATCCCTTGAAAATAAACAGATCACCCTGGATCGATCCGGCCAGGAATTCCGACATCTACACACGACACAGCACGCAACATCAATAAAACGAAAAATTGTCAAAAAACATGTAAAACAAAATTAAAAATTAATAAAAATCCGAGAAATTTATTAGAAATATTTTACGATTAAGAAATGGTATTCAGAATTGGTAAAACATTTAATCTATGCTGTTGCGCAAAAGAAACGGTTCAGAAAATAATAAATGACAAAAGAACCAAGAGAAAATTGAGAATTTCTTACGCCGTCATTATCCGCATCAGCAAACGTCATAGCATTCGGATACACCGTGGCAGGTTCGCAAAACTCCAGCTCCAACCATTTGGTTAAGGGGGTCGTCAGAAGAATCTCCGGACTGGACGCCATGACGAATTAATGTCCCGTTGATGCAGCAATGAGAAATCAAGCCATCCGCGTGCTAAACCGATCCGCGATGACGACAAACAGCTGCAAATGCGCCAAAGACACCCATGGCCAGAACTAGCACTCAAACATTCACAAATGTACAAATTTGTGTAAATACAGGCTTGATTAAGTTTTTAGTATATATGCAAGTGTTCCAAAGTCTTTTTCACGAATTGGCAGAATCCAGCGAAAACAATCCAGAATCAGAAAAAGCACGTTAATCAGAACCAAGGGGCTGAGTTATGGCAAGCCGTTCCGGACACAAGTCGACGTACAATTCTAATTTTAATTTTGTAGTTATACTGTTTATATTTTTTATTTCTCACAGCGGACACTTTTGACCACAGTTTCCCTGATGATGATTCTATACATTATACTGTGCAGAAAATCCGTTTTAGTACCAAGTACAATTTACAAGTTAGATGCGAATCATTTTTCATCATACAAAAGACAAATTAAATTGCGCAAATTATACATGAATTTTTAAATCACAAAGTCCAGTTTTCCCACGAATGTCTTGAAATCACCCGTGTTGTCAAAGGTGACAGTTTTCGTTGGATCCATAGCATCACAAATCGGGCAGGTGTCGGTTGGCCTGAACATATCTGTTCGTAGAGAGAAAGTGTTTTATTGATCGACCGGAAACATGGAAAACATGATCTCGAAACAATTACGTCAGCGGCTTACAAAAGAACATGAAAACCACTGGGTAAAATGCAGAAAATTTTCAAAACAAATTTTTAAAATTTGAAAACATTTGTTTAAAATATAGAAAATTGTTTGATTTTTTAAAAATTTAATCTCAAGTCACATCTTTCCCTGTTTTATTTTTATTTTATTATATGATGAAACACTGTTTATTTATTTGTTTTTTATTCAAAATTCCGGGATTTTGCTGTATAATACTTCATTCTCGCCATTGGGAAACATTCCCAGTATCTCTTACCATAATTAAAATAGACTTGCGTAACGAAATCCGTCCCGACCGGTTTATTATACGCGTCCAATTGGAAAATGCGAAAGTGTATATGGGCGGGCCTCCAACCGGCCAGAATCTCATACCGCCCAGGAATGACCGTTGAAATGGAATAATACCCATCGTCGCCGGTAATGATTTTGATCCGACAGAACTTCATCAGAAAAAAAGACAATTATGAATTTATCTCGCATTCAGTAGTTAAGAACATATGATACCAGTAGTTAGGCAGACCGTGTAGCTGAAACGTGACAACGCACATTTATTTCGAGTTTGAACATGTTTTATTGACGGGCGGTAGATTCATGTCTGAACACGTTTGAGCCGCTGTTAATCGCGTACGTATGTGTAACATGTGCGCACATATTGTAATACTATACAAAAGGATGTAGCAGTTTATTGCTTAATACACTATGTGCTGACGTCATACGATGATAATTAATCGGAACTTGATTTACGTCACACAGCTTAAACAAAAGTTTGTTGTTTATTCTGTATCAGAGGTGACAGGTGAACTGCGTTTAGGCATAGTCAAACGTTTTCTAGTAAAACAGAAGGTTCCCTCCGTCATGCGTAAATCAACTTCTTGCGAAGTACAGTTATCCCCTCTAAACAGAATTCTAGAGATTGCATCTTGTCGCACCACACATTTACAAACGTAGATCGGAAGGCCAGTCTTCACAGCGTTCTCTACAACTTTAGCCACCTCGGCCTGTGGTACGATCCTGGAATCCGCACCAACTTTGTCCGGAGACAGGATGGCAACCGAGCGGTAGTTTGGTTGTTTGACAATCCGCAGATAGTACTCAGCTACAAGGACAGCAAACCATAAGCATGTGTTAGCTGAAGACAGTTTTCTTACTTACCGCTGGTACAGTCGACGTAATGGGCAGCATAGTCCTGTGCGAAATCACGATATGGAGTTCCGCACTTGGGCATCGGCCCATCAATTGAGTCCCCTCCACACTGATAAGCAAGTCGCCACTGACAGAACCCGGGAAAGGTTTTACGGTTCGCCATAGTTTTCGTGTGCAGTTTTTTAAATATGTCTAGCAAGAGTACTGCTGAGCTTTTAGAAATGTGACGACTGACTGTGGTGATCTCTGAGCCTAAGTAAATAGAACCAACGGTGGTTCACGTATTAATTAAGAGGTGTGGCCTATCGCCTGAGTCGTGGGTGGAGTAAGCGCTGACATCACATGTCACGTATGAAGTTAATTAGAGCATTATAATTCATTAGTCAAAAAGAGGTTAAGGCATTCTCTGCTGGTGCAATCAGAATCCTTGGGAGGACAAAACAAAAAATGTGGCAAGTTGATGAATCGAACCCGGTTACATCGGACCAGGACTGCAAGCACACTGTGTAGATAGACTTGCTTGCAGTCCTGTTCCGCAGTGTCCGAAGTGCTTAACCATTGAGCCAACTTTACTGGACCACACAATCAACAAACAGTTCTAGTGCTCGAAAGCTTTATTAATCATCGAACGAACTTCTGATTCAGCAGTTTGCAAAGCATCAAGAGATTTTGCACCCAACAGATTCACCTTACCAGAACGAAAGATAACCGCAGTACAACCAACTGCAGTGCGCACATTCAGCCCAGGAAAGCGTAAAGGATCGTAGACCGTCCGGGCCGTCTTCGTATACAAAGATTCAAGATCAACGCTGACACCCAGGCTAAAAGTAGCCACGATATTAACTACCTTAAAGTCACTAAGTCGAGCGTTTTTGAATCCTATCCTTTTGAGGGTACTGCAGTAGCGCACTGCTAATCTTTTGGCTTGGTCCAGTGTTCGGGCTCCGTTTACGGTAATCTTGCCCGTCCTGTACATTTGACAATGCGCTTTGTAAGGGTGGAATCGTCGCATCAGCAGTCCAGAGAATTTTGCGGGCTCGTAGGATGACAGGTCGTCCATGATCTCAATATAGTCCAAGTCCAGCTGCGTGTTCACATTAGCAGTCGCAA